>JARQOD010008078.1:0-36932 GCA_033576555.1 Oophaga sylvatica
TCCTGCAAAACTTAAAAGGGTTATTTAATCTTTTTTTATTATTTGATCAATCTATATGAAAAGTCAAACAATATCATATTAGTGGCTCTGACAATTGGATCACCCACCATTCAATTGCACAAGCACAGTGGGCCATAAAAATTGAATAGTTGCACAGCACATTTCAATGTAAATAGAAATATCATAAATATTCTCTATTCAAACAACTCCTTTGACATATTACACACAGATACGACACCACTAAAAGCATATTCAAACATTTGAGGTACAAAGGTTAACTGAATGTTGAAATACATCTGATCTAACAGCAGGATTTATAAAGCAAGATTGATTAATTGATAACATTATTCTTTATTTATTATTCATAATAATTTTTTATAATTTTTATTAATTTTCTCACAATTTTATTGATTTTTATTCATCATTATACTAATTTTCTTTATTTGGTATTGATAATCTTGCCCTACCATCTGCCAAACCCACCATTTACCAGTGTTTCTTTTTGTTTCATTGTCAGAATTGAAAGACTCACAGCCCCCTCAGGTCCTATTATGGCTTCCTGCAAAACTTAAAAGGGTTATTTAATCATAATAAATTAATGATCCATCTATAGGAAAAGTCAACAATATCATATTAGTGGGCTCTGACAATTGGATCACCCACCAATCAAATGCTACAAGCCCGAGTGGTGGCCAGGTAAAACACTTTGAATGGAGTTGCACAGCACATTTCCATGTAAATAGGGAAATATCATAAATATTCTCTAATCAAACAACTCCTTTGACATCTTACACAGAACTACGAGCCACTAAAAGCATATTCAAACATTTGAGGTGTAGCTAAAGGTTACCTGGAATGTTGGAAATGACATCTGATCTACAGGCAGGATGTTATAAAGCAGGAGGAGTTGATTAGATTGATAGACATTATTGTGGAAAACTTTTTAATAAAACTTATATTTTATTCATTTTAATCCTTGGTCTCTGTACCCTGTATGACTATGCATGCATAGATAGCTGTCAGTCACTAGTGGATGGCCCACCAGACTCATATGCATACAAATGCCAGGGATTTCAATGAATAAGTCACAAATTAAAATTCTTTCCCACAAACTATTGTCATGCTGTGTGAGGGGTGCAAAATAACACAACCACGTGGAGAGGGAGGGGGAGCCCAAACACTAGGGAAGGGGGAAGTGGAGACCCATAGGCAGATCTAACAATGCCCTGTCTGACCTAAACATCCCTAAATAGGTTCCGCACCTATCGCGAACAGGAACGTAATCCCTTCCTTATACTAGATAGGCCCTGGAAAGGGAGGCGATGGGGTTGGTTAGTCAGCCCCCACTACAACTAAAGACAGAGAGGGTGGATGAGAAGCCCACCGAGATATCACGACAGCAATCCTCCAAGAGTACTAAAAGAAGACACTAGCCGACGGCTAATACTTCTAACAAGACAGAGGGAAATTGCGCTAACACCAGCACCTTGCTGAAGAGAATGAAGATATTTAAACATTCAGAAAGGGTGTGTGTTAGGGTTAGCAGATTGCACTAAATAAAGTATAATAATAAAGTGTGATCGCAACCCAGGGTCCACTGTGCAGAGATGTAAAACTACTGCTATAGGGTAATTTTGGAACACACTGCAAGCATACAACTAATCATGACTGCGTTAACGCCATGCAGTGTGAATAGAATGCACAACACACAGCTCTGTTAAATTTCACAGAGGTGCTAAAAGTTGAACTCGCTCTGTAATTGACCCGTGCCAATCGCACACGTGGCCGAAACAGATGCAGAGTCAAAAGAAAATACTAAGCTGACGCTAGTTAGCTAAAACAAGACCCTATAGAACTCATAGGGGAGCAAAAAGGCTCTCTGGTTGGACTTGCTCTGTAATTCAGCTGTGCTAACCGCACACGCGACCAGATACAGATGCTGGAAGCCAAGTGGCAAGCAAAAATCCTCACTGGTACTAAGCTGAGCAAGATCTCAACACGTGCAGTCAGAGTGGTAGAGTATCCACTCTCACACACCAATTCAAATGACACTAGCGCTTCCGCAAGCGTCGCCGGGTGCCTTTTAAAGCCAAAGCACCACCCCAACACTCACGCTGACATTGCCCACGGACCAATCTGGAGCTTCCACATCACCAGAGCAGATGACGTCCAAGCACCAAAAAGAGGACGCCACTTGACGGACATGCTCAGTAAGGTGATCTCTGGACTTAGACTCCAGAGCGTACAATCGCCGCTGCCTATCACTGGTTACCATAGACTTCGCTGGAGAGCCAAACGAACTGCACGAGCCTGAGCAAGAAGCTGGGACCGACATCTATGCTCAGCAGCACCCACAGCAGCTAAAGCAGGATGGGAGACCGCAGAGGCAGACAAGGCTTGGGAACTATCCCGTGCCGCGGAAGAATCCAGGGGCATAACATTACCCCCTGCTAGCATCCCCCGACGAGCCTCGCCACGCTCGAATGCCGCAAAAATCTGGGGGGTATGAGTATGCTCGACAGGCTCCCAGGTCCTATCCTCTGATCCATGACTATTTCAGTCAACCAGAAAAATGTTTTTACCGCTCACCACCTTAGACCCGACAATGGCATTGACCTAAAAATCATCCTAGGATGTATCCGAACCCCCAGCAGGGGTCCCAGAAAACCGGGCCATGTACATATGTTTAAGAAAAGACACATGTAAAGTGTCGGAGATCCTCAGATCCTCAGATGCAGTGAAAGACTGGATTTACCTGCTCAAGGACCTTGAAAGGACCTAAGTAGCGAGGGTCAAAGTTAGTGGACTCTACGTGCGGCTTAATGTTACGAGCTGACAGCCAAACCAAGTCCCTTGGAAAAGGTTGGTGATGGATGACGAGGCACATCGGGGAAGCCCTCATACTCTCAGACAAACTAATTGCGTCCTGTGTGTGATCCTAGATATCACGAGCCTCCACTGCCCAATTCTCCACCCTCGGGTCAGAAGATGAAATGGGCATGGTTACAGGCACAGACGGATGTTGACCATAAGTAAGGAGAAAAGGTCTATGTCCCATGGAGTCAGAGATGGCATTATTCAAGCTAAATTCCGACCATCACAATAGAGATGCCCAGTTGTCTTGACTAGCGGACACAAAATGCCGCAAATACGTAACCATAGTTTGATTTTTCCGCTATATTAGCCCATTCTTCTCAGGATGGTACGCAGAGGACAGGTTGAGCTGTATGCTGAGCAGATGATAAAACTCCCTCCAAAAACGAGAGGCGAACTGGGGACTAGAGATGAGTGGTGTTCGATTCGAACTGTTCGCCAATCTCAAATTCGAGCTGTTTTGGGCGGTGTTCGAGCCGTTTGACGAACCCGAACGATTTTGAAAAAATCCGGCTGTTCAAGGTTATGTTTGATAACTGTTCGTGCACCAACATCGTAACTGGATTTTTTCACAGTAATGCTGATAATCACTGTTAATACACAGTTTGAGTGTACAGCGGGGGGGGGGAGGGGCATGGGATGGATCTCTGCAGAAATAATGAAGATCTCCATTTTTTTTTCTCTTTCCTGCATTTCCAGTGGGAGGTGCAGTCTGTCAGCCTATCAGCAGCGCACACACGGACCGAAGTGTTTTTTTTTCACACAAGCAAAGGCATGTGTCATTGGCTGTGTATGTCACATGTCCTTGCCCTATAAGACCCAGCCATTTTCCCATCGCCACCATTTTCTCACTGCTGCAGCTGAGTGTTAGACCGCACTGCTGCTGCTGTGAGCGCTATATTCTGATGTGCAACTGCGAATTGCAAGCAAATTTTCTGGGAAATAGACAGGAAGGTTTAGGGAATAGGGACTAGTTTGTAATTGCAGCCCTTTTGAGGGCTAGGTTACAGCAGTTCCTAGCACTTTTAGCAGGCAGGTCTGTGCTCGTAATAAATAGACAGATAGGTTTGGAGTAGTGACGATTTGTAATTGCAGCCCTTTTGAGGTCTAGGTTACATCAGTTCCTATCACTTTTTGCCAGCTCCACTAGCGTTCAAATAACTAGAATTTTTAGCTGTATCTTGCCTGTAAAATAATTTGGGGCATAGTAGCAGTGTGTGGTACTCATTCTATTAGGCCATTTATACTAAGCTCCACCAGCGTTCAAATAACTACGAATTTTTAGCTGCATCTTGCCTGTAAAATAATTTGGGGCATAGTAGCAATGTGTGGTACTCATTCTATTAGGTCATTTATACTAAGCTCCACCAGCGTTCAAATAACTACAATTTTTAGCTGTATCTTGCCTGTAAAATAATTTTGGGCATAGTAGCAGTGTGTGGTACTCATTCTATTAGGCCATCTATACAAAGCTCCACCAGGCGTTCAAAATAACTAACGAATTTTTAGCTGCATCTTGCCTGGAAAATAATTTTGGCCATAGTAGCAGTGTGTGGTACTCATTCTATTAGGCCATCTATACAAAGCTCCACCAGCATTCAAATAACTATGAATTTTTAGCTGCATCTTGCCTGTAAAATAATTTGGGGCATAGTAGCAGTGTGTCGTACTCATTCTATTAGGCCATCTATGCAAAGCTCCACCAGCGTTCAAATAACTACGAATTTTTAGCTGCATCTTGCCTGTAAAATAATTTTGGGCATAGTAGCAATGTGTGGTACTCATTATATTAGGCCATCTAAACTAAGCTCCACCAGCGTTCAAATTACTACGAATTTTTAGCTGCATCTTGCCTGTAAAATGATTTGGGGCATAGTAGCAGTGTGTGGTACTCATTATATTAGGCCATCTATACAAAGCTCCACCAGCGTTCAAATAACTACGAATTTTTAGCTGCATCTTGCCTGTAAAATAATTTGGGGCATAGTAGCATGTGTGGTACTCATTATATTAGGCCATCTAAACTAAGCTCCACCAGCTTTCAAATTACTAATAATTTTTAGCTGCATCTTGCCTGGAAAATAATTTTGGGCCTGTAGCAGTGTTTGGTACTCATTCTATTAGGCCATCTATACCAAGCTCCACCACCTGTGTATCTAATAAAATTGTTTTACTGCTTCTAACCCAGCCAATCCTTTTGGGCTAGTACCACAATTTGGCCACTCAGCTCTGCTCGGTTTCCATCCATCGCTTTTTGTGCAAACAACTCCAGAGTTGTCAATTAGGAGGGTGGGGGAGAGGGATTAACCAGGGCGATGGTAGCAGCCAAACTACTGAGGAAGGTGCAGGAGCCCAGGAAGAAGTGGAGGATGAACTGGCGATGGGCATGGAAGACTCATCAGATGAGGGAGACCTTGATCACATTTCTGTTGTGCGAGGTTGGGGGGAGAGGACAGAGGAAGGAAGCATGATTCTTACCTCGCCACCAACACAACAGGGTCTTGGTCCTCCTGGATGCGCAAGACACATGAGTGCCTTCTTGCTGCACTACTTGAAACATGACCCTCGAATTGTCAGAATTCGAAATAATCCTGACTACTGGGTAGCCACACTCTTAGATCCCCGGTACAAAAGTACTGTTGCCATAATTCTTACATGTGCTTTTCCACAACAAAACACCAGTGGTTGCAACGTAGTGAATCTCACAGTTCTAACTTGCCAACTGTGGGACTGTCGAGTCTTCAGCACTCAAACTGTAACAGAAACACAGTATCTGCTGGTGTTAACAGCAATTTTACGGAATCCTTTCACCACTTTTTTAGCCCATCCTTTGCAAGGCCACAGGAGACAAGAAGTCAGACACATAGTCAACACCTAGAGACGATGGTACAGGATTTCTCCAAGTGAACATCGAAGCCATGACTGTGTCCCTGGACCCTTGCTCTTCCAATCTGGATAAATGGCCGGAGCTTGCCACTCACGCCTTGGAGATCTTGTCATGCCCCGCAGCCAGCGTTCTCTCTGAACGTGTGTTCAGCGCTGCTGGTGGTGTGCTGACAGATAAGCGCACGCGGCTGTCCACTGACAATGTAGACAGACTCACTGTTAGGGCTGGCGCAACGCACAAAATAATTTAAATAATAAGTGCGTTTGCAGCCCGAGGTCCACCGTGCAAGCGGAGCCTGCTGCTAGTAGAAATGGCGCGAGAAGCAAACTCTGTTATCCCGCAGAGTCGCCAACATAAACGCCGTAATGCGCTGTGGCAATAAGTGCGAACTCTGTTACTCCACAGAGCCGCTAGAGGAAAGCCGCAGCGCTATATGGCGATGTGTGCGCACTCACTAGACACAACTGAGTGACAAAGAAAACACGCTAGGGCGCTGTCTAGCGTTGAAAGCGAACCCTGTTACGTCACAGAGCCGCTGAGAAAAAGTACTGTGTCCTGTCAGGCTCTCAGGTACACAGTTAAGTGCTACGCGTTCATAAAGCGTGATCATGTGCTAATGTCCTCGCGGGAGTCACCCGCAATCTATGGCGTCTGAACGCCAGACCCTGAATACGGCAATCAAAACTCCTCACCGGTTATGCCGGTAATCTAGGGCATCTAGGACACCGACCCTGACCAGCTACCATACCAAACTCCTCACCGATTAAGTCGGTATTCTAGTGGCTTATTTCAGCCGGGTCCCTATCCACACATACACATGACCACACTGGCGCATAGCATACCATGATTGATATTAGCACATGGCGGCCCAGCCATGCTACCCTTTTATAGCAACAGCTACAGGACCTTCCAGGAACAAGGACCAATGAGAAGCTGTTACAAACAAACGTAGCTACATGACCTTCCTGGTGGGCCAATAGGAGCCGCTGCAGCACCTGAACATGTGACCCCTGATCTCCAATGAGAGATCTCACTCTGGGCATGCTCAGATGGGAAAACGCAGGACTTTGTCTCAAAGACGACTGCTTCAGCACTGGCTATAATAGCAGATCCAGGAAAGGCAGCAGCAAGTCACTGCACAGTAGAGAAGTGGGCAAGACGCCTGGACCGACATCTCTGCTGAGCAGGCTCCACTGCAGCCGGAGATGAATGGGAGACCGCAGCGGGACGGGTTCGAGACTCCCCTTGTGCAGCAGTGGGAAATCGAACCCTAACATTACCCCCCCTCCTATGGCCCCCCCTTCTTTGGGCCTCGCTGCGCTCAAAGACAGCGATGAGCTGCGGAGCGTGAATATGCTCGGCAGGCTCCCAAGACCTATCCTCAGGCCCATAGCCCCTCCAGTCCACCAAATAAAACTTTTTGCCTCGTACCACCTTACACCCTACGATGGCGTTCACCTCATGGTCATCCGTAGATGAACCCGATGTCCCGGCAGATGACTCAGAAAACCGGGACATGAGCACGGGTTTCAGGAGGGATACATGAAAGGTGTCGGAGATACCCAGGCGTGGTGGAAGAGCCAAACGGTATACCACAGGGTTAACCTGCTCGAGGACCTTGAAAGGACCCAGGTAGCGGGGTGCCAACTTAGTGGACTCAACTCGCAGCCTGATGTTACGGGCGGAGAGCCACACCAAGTCCCCAGGAGCAAATGTTGGAGCGGGGCGCCGATGTGCGTCGGCAGAGGACCTCATCCTCTCCTTGGACGCCTGAATGGCATCCTGGGTACGGTCCCAAATGTCCCGTGCCTTCACAGCCCAATCTGCCACCCTGGAGTCGGCGGAAGACACGGGCATGGGCACCGGAACCCGCAGATGCTGACCGTAGTTCAGAAGGAAAGGAGTCTGTCCGGTGGAGTCAGCCACAGCATTGTTTAATGCAAACTCAGCCCATGGTAGCAAGGATGCCCAGTCATCCTGCCTGGCCGAGACAAAATGTCGTAGATAGGTGACCAAGGTCTGGTTGGCCCTCTCTACCAACCCATTCGTCTCAGTATGGTTCGCTGAAGAGAGATTTAACTCAATACTGAGTAGACGACAAAGCTCTCTCCAGAACCGAGACGCAAACTGGGGACCTCGGTCACTGACAATTTTGTCCGGCATGCCGTGTAGACGAAAGATATGCCTAACGAACAACGCTGCCAGAGCCCGTGCAGAAGGTAACCGTGGAAGCGGCACCAAATGCACCATTTTGGAAAAATGGTCGGTGATTACCCAAATGATGGTGCAACCTCGAGACTTGGGCAAGCCCACCACAAAGTCCATCCCAACCATCTCCCAGGGCCTGTCTGCCACCGGCAAAGGGTGAAGTAACCCAGCTGGCCGTTGTCGTGGAGACTTATTCTTGGTGCAGGAGACACACGCCCGAACATAGTCCCCAACGTCACGGACCATATGCGGCCACCAGTATGTCCTTGCCAACAATTCAGATGTCCTCTTTGCCCCAAAGTGTCCACCCACCCTGGATGAATGTGCCAAGAGAGTACCTCCGGTCGCAAATTAGTAGGCACGAAAGGCTTGCCCGGGGGCACAGACTCTAGCGAAACCGGGGCCACTGTTCTCAGGCTCTCTGTGGGGACGATTAGCCGAGGCTCCTCCACCTCCTCCTCCGAGGACACCACAGAGCGAGAGAGAGCGTCGGCACGAATGTTCTTCTCTCCCGAGAGGAAATGGAGTGTGAAATGAAACCAGGAGAAGAACAAGGACCATCTGGCTTGGCGAGAATTAAGCCGCTGGGCTGTATGAAGATATACCAGGTTTTTGTGATCCATGAAGACCTGGAAGGGGAAGCGAGCTCCCTCCAACAGATGTCTCCACTCCGAGAAGGCCAACTTCATTGCTAGCAACTCCCTGTCCCCGATGGAATAATTCCTCTCCGCTGGTGTGAAGGTCTTGGAGAAAAAGAAGCATGGATGCTTCCGACCTTGAGCATCCTTTTGGAAAAGGACTGCTCCAGCTCCAACGGATGAGGCATCCACCTCCAATAAAAATGGCTTATCAACATCGGGGCGATGTAGGATGGGAACGCTAGCAAAATGAGACTTAATAGAAGAGAAAGCCGTGGAGACCTCTTCCGACCACAATTTGGGATTTGCTCCCTTCTTGGTGAGGGCTACCAAGGGAGCTACCAAGGTAGAGAAATGCGGAATGAACTGGCGATAGTAATTAATGAACCCCATAAAGCGCTGCACCACTTTTAGAGAGTGAGGTTCCTGCCAGTCCATCACAGCCTGTAGTTTGGCCGGATCCATAGCCAATCCCTGGGTTGAGATGATATAACCAAGGAAAGGTAAAGACTCCAGCTCAAACATACATTTCTCTAACTTAGCATAGAGGGAATTAGCCCGTAAGAGGTCGAAGACTCTGCAGACATCTCTCCGGTGGGAGTCAATATCTGGAGAGAAGATGAGTATATCATCCAGATAGACTACGACCGAGGTGGAGAGCATATCCCGGAAGATGTCATTGACAAAGTCTTGGAAAACGGCTGGAGCATTACAGAGCCCAAAGGGCATCACCAGATATTCGTAATGCCCATCCCTGGTATTAAAAGCCGTCTTCCATTCGTCCCCCTCACGGATGCGAATCAGGTTATAAGCACCGCGCAGATCTAGTTTAGTGAATACTCTTGCTCCCCGAAGCCTATCAAAAAGCTCAGAAATCAGGGGCAACGGGTACTTGTTTTTAACGGTGATGGCGTTAAGACCCCTGTAATCAATACACGGACACAATTCTCCGTTTTTCTTCTGCACGAAGAAAAATCCCGCCCCTGCCGGTGACACCGACTTCCTAATAAACCCTCTTGCCAGGTTCTCCTGAATATATTGCGACATGGCCTCTGTCTCAGGAAGAGAGAGGGGATAGACCCTTCTCCGAGGAGGTTCTGTGCCAGGCAAGAGGTCGATAGGACAGTCATAGGGGCGATGAGGCGGAAGAGTCTACGCAGCCTTATTGGAGAACACGTCTGCATATGACCAGTAGTGCTTGGGAAGTGGAGTAAGATCTGCGGGTAACTCCGTAGTGGTAACCTGAACGCAACTCCTGACACATCTGCCTCTACATGCATCACTCCAACCCAGTATCCTACCCGAAGTCCACTCTATATGTGGGGAGTGGAAACGGAGCCAAGGTATACCTAGTAGGATCTCGTCTATTCCCTCGGGAAGGACGAGTAGGGAAATAAGTTCCTGATGGGAAGGAGATACAGACAATGCAAGTGGAACAGTCTGGTGTGTAATTTGTGAGGGCAATGTCGACCCATTCACTGCCCTGACAGTCACTGATTTGTCAAGCGCCACCAGAGGTATTGCATGACGGCGAGCAAAGCTAGAGGACATGAAATTCCCCTCTGCTCCTGAGTCCACGCAAAGGTCGGCAGTGAGAATGGAATTACCAACAGTGATTGTCCCTTTAAGTGTCATCTTGGAGGAAAATGCTGCTGTCTCTAGTGAACCTCCTCCCAGGGCCACTAGACGCGATCGCTTCCCCGATCGCTGTGGACATTTGTTGGCATAGTGTCCTGTCTGCTGACAACGGTTACAGACCACGGATACTCGGACGGACCGAGACTTAGGTCCTGCATGAGGAACTTCTGTGGCCTTTTGGGGCTCGGGCGCCAGATCGGGAAATTCGAGAGGTTTGGCAAAGGTGGGAGCCAACCGAAACCTCTGCCTACACTGGGCCCGCTCCAACCTCCGCTCGTGAAAACGGAGGTCAATGCGGGTAGATATGGAGATAAGCTTCTCCAGTGTGGCTGGAATCTCCTTGGTAGCCAAAGCGTCTTTAACATGGTCAGCCAGTCCTCGCCAGTAGATTGGAATAAGAACTTTATCAGACCAATCTAGCTCAGAAGCTAGAGTCCGAAACTGGACGGAAAACAGACTGACCAAAGACGAACCCTGTGCCAATGCCAGCAGTTGTAGCGCCGTATCGTGGGTGACCTGAGGTCCTAAAAAGACCTTTTTAAGAGCCTCCAAGAAACGAGGAGCACTCCACACCACACGATCGTCGCGCTCCCACAGCGGCGTTGCCCACTCCAATGCTCTGCCCGAGAGTAGAGAAAGTACAAAACCCACTTGTGCCCGATCCGTGGGAAAACGTGCAGCCAGAAGCTCGAGCTGTATAGAGCACTGACTCACGAATCCCCGACATTGCTTGCTATCACCGGCAAACTTGTCAGGAAGCGGGAGGTGGGATAATGTAGGGGCAGAGGTGGCAGAAGAGAAACTGGCTGCAGCCACGCTAGCAGCCTGAACAGAGACTGCGGTAACATCCACAGCTGAGGTTGTGCGCTCAAGAGCCGCCAACCTACCCTCCAGCTGCTGGATGTACTGCGATAGACGCTGTTCATCCGCCATTTTACTAGCCAGACCCTGGCGCTAAATTATGTTAGGGCTGGCGGAACACACAAAATAATTTAAATAATAAGTGCGTTCGCAGCCCGGGGTCTACCGTGCAAGCGGAGCCTGCTGCTAGTAGAAATGGCGCAAGAAGCAAACTCTGTTATCCCCCAGTGTCGCCAACATAAACGCCGTAATGCGCTGTGGCAATAAGTGCGAACTCTGTTACTCCACAGAGCCGCTAGAAGGAAAGCCGCAGCGCTATATGGAGATGTGTGCGCACTCACTAGACACAACTGAGTAGCAAAGAAAACACGCTAGAGGAAATATAAAGTTGGGCGGGCACCACTTTAATAATAATAATAATTTGTCGGGATCACTCAAGCATGCGAAAAAGTAACAATGAAAAAACAGAAGAAAAGACACAAGCCAAAAGGTAAGGATCACCGACCAAAAAATACATATTCAAACTATATAAAGTTTATTAGAAATCAAGCCATAGTAAACACACAATTAAAAACAATTAAAATCACAACTGTGAAACATACACAAACAAAAAAGAAGTCCACAATAATGAGATAAATGCTCAAAAAAGAGGGTATAACCACATGCCAAAATTAATTAGATATCCATAAACAGGATTAGCAGATGTGCATGTAAGAGAACAGAGGTGCAATATTGATGGTAAAATACCTAAATAATCAATGCAAACCCCTGCTAAGATCCAAACAAGTATATTAACTTCACAAACAGAGGGGAGGTTTCCAAAAAGAGGAACAAATCCCTAATAGTCAAATAATAACAAATAATAACAAATGCCCAAAAGATTAAACATAGGTAAAAAAAAAAAAAAAAACAGAGGGAGAAGGAAACCTCTAATAGACCCTATTCAGATACCCTGTGAGGTGTAGGAGGATATTTACAAGGTAGAAAATATGCCTTGAGAAAGACACACAGTGTCGGAACGTGTGGGTCCAGGTTTTCCACATGCCTGCATATTTTCTACCTTGTAAATATCCTCCTACACCTCACAGGGTATCTGAATAGGGTCTATTAGAGGTTTCCTTCTCCCTCTGTTTTTTTTTTTTTTTTACCTATGTTTAATCTTTTGGGCATTTGTTATTATTTGTTATTATTATTTGACTATTAGGGATTTGTTCCTCTTTTTGGAAACCTCCCCTCTGTTTGTGCATTTAATATACTTGCTTGGATCTTAGCAGGGGTTTGCATTGATTATTTAGGTATTTTACCATCAATATTGCACCTCTGTTCTCTTACATGCACATCTGCTAATCCTGTTTATGGATATCTAATTAATTTTGGCATGTGGTTATACCCTCTTTTTTGAGCATTTATCTCAGTATTGTGGACTTCTTTTTTGTTTGTGTATGTTTCACAGTTGTGATTTTAATTGTTTTTAATTATGTGTGTTTACTATGGCTTGATTTCTAATAAACTTTATATAGTTTGAATATGTATTTTTTGGTCGGTGATCCTTACCTTTTGGCTTGTGTCTTTTCTTCTGGTTTTTCAAAGAAAACACGCTAGGGCGCTGTCTAGCATTGAAAGCGAACCCTGTTACGTCACAGAGCCGCTGAGAAAAAGTACTGTGTCCTGTCAGGCTCTCAGGTACACAGTTAAGTGCTACGCGTTCATAAAGCGTGATCATGTGCTAATGTCCTCGCGGGAGTCACCCGCAATCTATGGCGTCTGAACGCCAGACCCTGAATACGGCAATCAAAACTCCTCACCGGTTATGCAAGTAATCTAGGGCATCTAGGACACCGACCCTGACCAGCTACCATACCAAACTCCTCACCGATTAAGTCGGTATTCTAGTGGCTTATTTCAGCCGGGTCCCTATCCACACATACACATGACCACACTGGCGCATAGCATACAATGATTGATATTAGCACATGGCGGCCCAGCCATGCTACCCTTTTATAGCAACAGCTACAGGACCTTCCAGGAACAAGGACCAATGAGAAGCTGTTACAAACAAACGTAGCTACATGACCTTCCTGGCGGGCCAATAGGAGCCGCTGCAGCACCTGAACATGTGACCCCTGATCTCCAATGAGAGATCTCACTCTGGGCATGCTCAGATGGGAAAACGCGGGACTTTGTCTCAAAGACGACTGCTCCAGCACTGGCTATAATAGCAGATCCAGGAAAGGCAGCAGCAAGTCACTGCACAGTAGAGGAGTGGGCAAGATGCCTGGACCGACGTCTCTGCTGAGCAGGCTCCACTGCGGCCGGAGATGAATGGGAGACCGCAGCGGGACGGGTTTAAGACTCCCCTTGTGCAGCAGCGTGAAATCTAACACTCACGTTCATAAAGTAAGAGTAAAAGCTTGAGGATTTGCTAAAATCACCTCACCAACCGTTTTAAGCAACTCTGGGGCAATTGATGCCACTTAAGTGTGTCTGTGCCCCAAATTTTTTTGAAAAAATGGAGACTCTTTTTGGAGTCCCCTTGCTGTGTTTTACGTGACGTTGGCATCGTCAGTTACAGGTGGGTTGAGTCTCCCTCCCCCCTTTTAACCATAAGAAACTACATAAACTATGGCTTGGGGTAACACTGATGGTTGAGTGTGACGAGCTGTTTACTCATACTATAGCCTGGGAATCAGAGGCCTGCTCTAAAGCTTCAGTGTCTGCTAGTCAGCGGAGTAGCCACCGGCTGTAGATCTAATTACAAATTTTTTTTTCAAATTCAATTTTTTTTGTGGTGAAAAAGTAGAAGAAAATACAATATACATA
The DNA here is from genome assembly GCA_033576555.1 of Oophaga sylvatica. Taxonomy (NCBI): domain Eukaryota; kingdom Metazoa; phylum Chordata; class Amphibia; order Anura; family Dendrobatidae; genus Oophaga; species Oophaga sylvatica. Next base: position 13,927 of record JARQOD010008078.1, read on the forward strand.
GTAAAAGGGGTAGTATAACTATTAATCTATGCATAAGGAGAGTACATTGGGGGTACAGGGAGGGTTTTCCATCAATATCCAGATCAAGCATGTATTTTTCCATATGAAAGATAGAGAGAGAGGGAGCGGACCACGGCAGACCACCAATCAATAGAGTGAGATTATGATGATTGTTGTGCCGACATCACGGATAACTTTAGTTGGGGCTAGATGTTAGGCGTCAGAGTTTTGCAAATCAATACAATTCCTCCAAATCACACAGTATCTATCAACATCAGCCGGTGAGATGGCAATCAGATGCTCCATCCTATTAAGGAGGAGATCTGCGCAAACCATTCCTCCACAATGGGTGGGTCTCTGCTTTTCCAGTGTTGTGGAATGACATTCTTAGCCGCCTGTATTAGGTAGCCTATTGATGACCTTTTATAACTACGTTTACTTATTGGTAACATTGATAAAAGGAGAGCTTCTGGCGTATTAGGGATAGTCAAACCAGTTATTTTCTCAATCATGGGAACCACCTTTGCCCAAAATGCATTTATTATAGGGCATGCCCACCATATGTGTGACATTGTCCCTTCCCCCTCCCACATCTCCAACATCTATCTGAGACCACTGGATACCATCTATGAAGGACTGCTAGTACCCGGTACTATCTAGAGATAATTTTGAAGGAGATTTCCTGAGCTTTGGACCCTATTGAGGTTTTATGTGTTAGGAAGAAACATTTATCCCATTGTGAGTCAGAGAAGGACTTCCCCAGTTCCCTTTCCCATGCACCACAGAATCCTGGCCTATTGTCAGTTACCTGGGCAATGAGGAGATTATACAGTAGGGAGATGGAGTGTGTAGGGGGTGATAATGATAGGCTCAATTTTTCAAAGTTTGTGAGATCTCTATGAAGATGTGTGCGCTTCTTCACTGTTGAATAGAAGTGTTTTAACTGGCTATATTTAAAATTTGCCTTCGGTGAAGTGGCTCTTCCTTGTATCAAGTCATTGAGGGGGAGCAGCGAAGTCTTGGAGATGACATGAGAAAATAATATCAGATGGGATTTGTTTGCCTGCCATTGGTTTTAATGGTGTTCGACGGTGTTCGACGAACAGTTTGACGAACAGTTTGTCGAACATATGGGTGTTCGGCGAACCGAACTCGAACACTACGGGGGTGGCTCAACACTACTGAGGACCCCACCATCTCCCAGGGTCTATCCGCCACCGGTAAAGAATAGAGTAAACCCCCTGGTCTCTGCCTGGGAGACCGATTCCTGGCACACAAGAGACAGGCTTGCACATATTCTTTCACATCATGTACCATCCGAGGCCACCAATAAGACCTCTCGAGAAGCCCGGTGGTCCTCTTGATGCCGATTTGACCAATCACTTTGGAGGTATGCTCCCACAAGAGAACCTCTGGCCGCAGACTTGGAGGAACACAAGTCTTGCTGGAGGTACCTGCTCGAGGGACACCAGTACCACTATTCGAAGACTCTCCAAAGAGACTATCAGACGTGGCTTGTCCCCATCCTCAGATAATACTACAGAACGGGAGAGGGCAGTGGCGCATAAATTCTTCTCTCCAGACAGAAAATGGATCGAAAAATTAATATTGCTGATATGTAATTAGAGATTCTATCGTACGCTTAGGTTGAAGGTCGATTTAACAGAAATAACCATCACCTGTTCCCTAAGCCACAACTAATGAGCACCTCATCACTGCTATATATTACTGTCTCAGGAAGAGCCATGTTTTTTCTATATTTTCCTTTAAAACCTAGACCTGAAAAATTGTAAATCTGTAAATGGTTTTATTGGGTATTTCAAAAGTAGAAACATGTAAAAGAAAAAATGTTTTCACTTGTGCAAGATACATCCACATTAAAAACAAACTAACATAAGACCTAATATACCATAAAGAATGGTCCAGCATGGGAAACAAGAGTTGTTAATAGATACTCAACCGCATTGTCTATTGATAAATGGAAATCAGGTAAATGCCTCAAACTTAATGGTTGGAAAAAAATGGTTCATATAATTCTGAGGAATTGCTCCAGGACTATAAAGAGTGAGAATGAAATGGGACATGAATATTCTGCATGGCAGCGCTCTCCAACCTGTGGTCTCAAGGTTTGGCAAAATTACACCTCCAAATAAAACCTAACTTCAAAGATCATGACTTTAAAGGTGGTCATATGTATAAAAGTACAATTGATGGAAATGGACAATGGCGAATCCACGAATGATCATTTTAACTGATCAATGACACTGCCATTATCTAGAAAGGAGTCAACTGTGTGTGAAAAACTGTCCCATATGTGAATTACAGACTTTTATTTTTTCAAAAAGGTTTTGAACATTGATGTGCAATTGCAATTTCAATGACTGCAACTACAAATATGGGCTAAAATTGTATAGCAAAGCATAGTCTATCACAGCTAATCAGGAGGGACTATCGTAGTTTATCATGATTTATATAAAAGCAGAAGCAAGAAATGTATCAGACATTTTGTGGGGAATCTGGATAGTGAAAGAATGTCACAGCTCAAAGCTTAGATATAAAGATACCACCAGCAAAGCAACCCCACACAATCACACCACCTCCTCCATGCTTCACGGTGGGAACCAGGCATGTAGAGTCCATCCGTTCTCCTTTTCTTCGTGCAAAGCAGTAATCAAAGCAAAAGGTGGCTACTTTGAAGAAACTAGAATATAAGACATATTTTCAGTTGTTTCACACTTTTTTGTTAAGTGTAATGTATAATTCCACATGTGTTAATTCATAGTTTTGATGCCTTCAGTGTGATTCCACAATTTTCATAGCCATGAAAATACAGAAAAATCTTTGAATGTGAAGGTGTGTCCAAACTTTTGGTCTGTACTGTATATGGTGAGGTCGCTTTAACAATACTAAAACTATGTTTGTATTAAAGAGTCTGAAAGGCATTGTATATAGTTCTAGAGGACATCAGAGTGTTAAACAGGTCTTTTCATAGTTATTAGACTACATGCAAATATATTCACTGTGAATCAATATTTAAAAACAAAGTTTCAGCAAAGCTGGTGAATTTAAACTCATAAGATTCACTTATCTGTAATAATTAAGTCTGTAACACTATAATTTGTCCACCAAGGAATCAATCATTCAATCATTGCTCAGCCATCAAACCATCACATATGTCTACCTTAACCCTTTACTGACTTTTAAGTATACTAGTAAGTACAATGTGGGCTCCTTGTCTTTTATGTGGACTCAAGAACTGGGCCTGCATCTTTCCTGGCAGCCATCTTCTGTGTCTAACAGCATAAGTGTATCTGAGCTCTGCTCAACTTTATTAACCTGTTAAATGCCCATACCATGGAGGGAAAGCCATTGTAGTCACCCATTGGCCCTCCCGTGACATGATTGCAGGGCTCTCATGAGTTTCCAAGTCATACAGTGATCTGCTGATGTTTGAAAATGGATCTGCCCTAAAATGGTATCAATAATAAGGTCAGCTCAAGGTGCAAAAATCAGGCCCTCACAGCTCCAGCAACCAAGAAATGAAAACACAATGGAGACACAAGCAATTTTTTTTTTTACTAATTTCTGAATTTTTTTTACCACTTAAAGAAAAAAAATATGTACGTACTAAACTGGAGTTTTTTTTACCACATAATGTATGAGGAAAAAACAAAATTCAAAGAAACAATTGCTGAATTCCATTTCTTTCACAATTTTGATTTTGGAGTTTTTTTCTAATTTCCCAGTACATTACATTGTAAAATGGATGGTGCCATTCAAACATATAACATGTCCTGAAAAAAAGAAGCATCAATCTACAGTATGTCGATGGAAAAATAAAAAAGTTATGGCTCTTGGAAGAAGGGGAAGAAAAATCGAAAGCACAAAAAAGTGGAAAATAACCATGACAGGAAGAAGTCAAATTAGCCCCAGTTTAGAGAAATACTAAGCAGGCCTCATAAGAAAGCTATAAATATTGTTAATTACAGTATGATATAGGATTTTCCCTATAAAATAAGTTACCATGAATTTATTCTTTGATGGGCAGTGAAAAAGAAATCACCTTTGAGAAACTTTGAGAAACATTTACTTTAAAATCATTCATGACCCAATTTTTGCCACTTCGTCTTGATATTTTCTATACTTTATCATTATTCTACAAACTGACTTTGTAAAGCTCTTTTCTTATAGGCTCTGTTGCTCAGATTTAATCTCTTTTGGACATTAATTTGTTACTTGCTGCTATGAGAAAAGTGTGTAGCTTAAAGTTTCAGATTTCATTCTTTGCTCGGAAATATACATTTAATGAACAGCTCTAACAACGGCATACTTTACCTAATAACAATGCTTGACCTAAGCTGGCGTGACAGTTACAACATTATCCGTGGCACCTGAATGGTTTGTTGAGTAAGAGAAAGACCTTCACTAAGTATACTGTTTTATCCTGATCTTAAATTATAAATAATTGGAAACGACTTTACTAGAGAGTATACGCGTTTTTTATAACTAATGAGTTGTTTTTGAGAATAATTAGTGGTCTGCGCAACTAAGTGCATCAGCAGAGTGAAACGTTCACATGTAGTTGATTAAAAGGTTGTATATAGGAAAGATGTGTATCTTCGTACCGTGTTAGCCAGTAGATAGAAAAATATTTAGAGTTGAGAGTCCTCAGTGGTTGATACCTTTTAATGGCTAACTGAAAAGATGGTAACAAATTGCAAGCTTTCGAGACTACTCAGGTCTCTTCATCAGGCAAAGACTAAAACAAAAACTGAAGAATCACATATTTATATACACAACAGGACACAGGAATAGTGCAATAGGTAACACAAGTGACGTGAAGCAGAACTGTCATTATGGCAGAGGGATGAACATAAATATTGGAACAGTTCATAGATAAGGAGAGAAAGTTTTATTGCCCTCTGATTGGGGTCTGGTGTTGTGTTTTGATGCCCCTAGAAGGTCAGAGACACAGATTCCTTAATTGATATAGAATGACATGAATCCGTGTGATATATTCATTCCAGCACTAAGAGTGTCAAAGGTCATCATAAGTTTGTATTCCCAAACCTTTCTATCTTTCTCAGATTTGAAGTTAGATTTTAATACCAGTAATTCCATATCCATCATGCTATGACCGGGCATACAAAAGTGTTTTGCCACAGGTAAATCCATTCTTTTTTCTCTTATTGTGTGGCGATGAGAATTCATCCTTGTTCTCAGTTTTTGCCCGGTCTCCCCCACATACAGACCCCCAGTTGGACATTTAGTACATATAATTAGGTACACCACATTAGATGTGATGCAGCTGAAAGTACCTGGGATCTTGTAGTCCTGATGGGAGTTGGGGATCTTTATCTTGTCCGTGGTCATTATAGATGTACAGGTTTTACATTTCTTCTTGTTGCAAGGAAAGGTTCCTGCAGCTGTTGGGGAGGACAGGGAGCTTCTGACAATGATGCTTCTTAGATTTGGGGGCTGCCTAAAACATAGTAGTGGGGGGTCTGGAAATATGGATTGTATTCGGGCATCTTTTTGTAGTAAAGGTTGTAGTTTCCATGCAGCTCCCCTTAGCATCTCCAGATTTGGATTGTAGGTGACCACTAGAGGCACCCGGTTATTTTCTTCTTTAGTTTTGTAATGTAGCAGGTGATTCCTTGATATTCTGGTGGCTCTTGTAATTTGGTTTTCAATTGTTCTTGGATGGTAGCCCTGGTTCAAAAAAGTCTTTCTGAGGCGACCAAGGTGTTCATCTCTATCCATGGGGTTGGAACATCAGATACAACCGTATATGTTCCAACCCCATGGATAGAGATGAACACCTTGGTCGCCTCAGAAAGACTTTTTTGAACCAGGGCTACCATCCAAGAACAATTGAAAACCAAATTACAAGAGCCACCAGAATATCAAGGAATCACCTGCTACATTACAAAACTAAAGAAGAAAATAACCGGGTGCCTCTAGTGGTCACCTACAATCCAAATCTGGAGATGCTAAGGGAGCTGCACGGAAACTATAACCTTTACTACAAAAAGATGCCCGATTACAATCCATATTTCCAGACCCCCCACTACTATGTTTTAGGCAGCCCCCAAATCTAAGAAGCATCATTGTCAGAAGCTCCCTGTCCTCCCCAACAGCTGCAGGAACCTTTACTTGCAACAAGAAGAAATGTAAAACCTGTGCATCTATAATGACCACGGACAAGATAAAGATCCCCAACTCCCATCAGGACTACAAGATCCCAGGTACTTTCAGCTGCATCACATCTAATGCGGTGTACCTAATTATATGCACTAAACGTCCAACTGGGGGTCTGTATGTGGGGGAGACTGGGCAAAAACTGAGAACAAGGATGAATTCTCATCGCCACACAATAAGAGAAAAAAGAATGGATTTACCTGTGGCAAAACACTTTTGTATGCCCGGTCATAGCATGATGGATATGGAATTACTGGTATTAAAATCTAACTTCAAATCTGAGAAAGATAGAAAGGTTTGGGAATACAAACTTATGATGACCTTTGCCACTCTTAGTGCTGGAATGAATATATCACACGATTCATGTCATTCTATATCAATTAAGGAATCTGTGTCTCTGACCTTCTAGGGGCATCAAAACACAACACCAGACCCCAATCAGAGGGCAATAAAACTTTCTCTCCTTATCTATGAACTGTTCCAATATTTATGTTCATCCCTCTGCCATAATGACAGTTCTGCTTCACGTCACTTGTGTTACCTATTGCACTATTCCTGTGTCCTGTTGTGTATATAAATATGTGATTCTTCAGTTTTTGTTTTAGTCTTTGCCTGATGAAGAGACCTGAGTAGTCTCGAAAGCTTGCAATTTGTTACCATCTTTTCAGTTAGCCATTAAAAGGTATCAACCACTGAGGACTCTCAACTCTAAATATTTTTCTAAAAGGTTGTAGAAATTTAAAAAGGCTCTACTAAACCCTTTGCAAATAATTTGTAGACTAGAACAATTATGGTTTGGTATAATTTTTTAAATTTCTGTACACAAGCACCTGTGTTTCATTTGAACAGTTGTTGTGTGCCGACACGTTTCTTCTAAGCCATGAGTAGTAATAACTATGCAACACCCTGCAAATGTATTGCGTGGTTCCAGATCCTATAAAAAGGGAACTTCTTTTCACTGTATAACTGCTTGTCACTACAGATCACGGCATCTAAAAGGGTAAATGGTGGGAATGCGGCCTGTTAATTGGGAGACTACCCAATAGAACTATTTCCGTATTTTATTGGAAGTTTTGGAAAAGTTTCAAAAGAACATGCCCCAACCACAGGGCACTTCATATGCTGCTTATATTTTCTGTCCCTCTCCTTTTTCTCCCTCTCTCTTCCCCGCTCTTTCCCTCCCTTTCCCCTCTCTCCCCACTTTTTCCCTCTCTCCCCCACTTTTCCCTCTCTCCTCCACTCTTTCACTCTCTCTTCCCCACTCTTTCCCCCTCTCTTTTCTGTTTTTTTCTCTCTCCCCTACTTTTTTCCTCTCTTCCCCACTCTTTTCCTCTCTCCCTTTCTTGCTCTTTCCCTCTCTCTTTTCTGCTTTTTCCCTCTCCCTCTCTCTTCCCCACTTTTTCCCTCTCTCCATCATTTTCCCACTCACTCCTTCTCACCCCCCTCTCGCTCTCATATTAATATTATTACTACATATTAATTATCTATAAGCCTATGCGTGGGTAAAAAAACTAATATATAATATGTTTTGTTGCAGCCTACAGTTTCTGTATTAATCAATATTACTAATTGATCACAGTTTCCATCTCACATTGACTTTTTAAGTAGGGAGACAATATAATGAATAACTATAAAGGTGAGGATGATAATTAAACCTGTTTTTTATTATAGTAATTTGCTTTACAGGAAGCACAGGTTGTGATTACGCTCAGTGATTACCTTGTCCTCTGCAACCCTATTATTTGTGACAACTGAAGATGTTCATTGTTACAATATTATTGCTGAGACAACAAAAAAATAAAAATAACTTCAACGAAAGAAAAAAACCTATTTCTTTAAGTTATTACCATCTGCAAAGTGTTTTGCTGTTTTCTGCAAGTTAGAACTAGTGTGTAAGTCACAGTCATAAAACCGTCTTTCCTTATTTTCGGCATAGAAGACCACAGTTGTTCATATTTTATATGTCTTTACCATTTCTTATTGTTCAGTTTGAGTGGTTGTATAGTATTCAAAGTTGTAAAGACTTTCTGCATCCATTACTCACCTTGTACGATTTCTAAGTGTCTGCTCTCCACCCTTTGGTGCATTTAGTGTCTAATAAAAGGCAATAAACTTGACAAGTAATCAACCACTGTGATATATGTTGAATGCTTAGCTGCAACCCAAATTTTCCATTGTTTCTCTTTGTGTTTTTCAGCAGTGATCATTTTAGCCATAGGCTTACATACACTGCATTTACAGCCCATCAATATGACATGAAAATTATACACTGCTTAGTGAATTCAGAAAATGACAGACAGACTGCAAAGAAACAATGATTAGCGCAAGCTGCCACCATTAACCTTCAAATATGAAAATACAAGTGAAAGAACCTTTATAAAGTAGGCACTAGAAATGTTACACACTTGTCCATAGGGCTATAAAATAATATTAAGGATGTGGTATTTTATATTAATATTTGAGTTGCTAGGATACTTCGTAGTGACAGCAATGTTCTGTATGAAATACTCAATATCTACTGATTAGGCAGACCTTTCCTATGTACACAATTTAGTCTGTTTTTGGCTTGATAGAATATGTACAAGAGCATACTTGTAAATATTCAGAAATAATGGTTTTATCAGAACATGAACGAGTAAAGAAAATGAGTATTAACTTATAGAAATAATTCACTTATACTTTTTGCAAACATTTATTAAAAAAAACACCATTTCAAATGTTTTAATGACACTTTTTAAAAACAATAATGGTGGTGTTTGCTTATTTTGTAACATTTTGTCTATGCTTTTTACAACATTTTTTAACTGAAATATAAAATTGCCAGAAGACAGACTATAACTTGAACATGCTGCTTTTTTTAAACTATTTACTCCAAAATCACAACAACAAAAAAAGCCAAAGCCAGAATAACAATCAGTATATAGACCTCAGTGGCGTTCCGTCAATAGTAGCAAACCAAGCAGCTGCTATGGGGCCCAGACAGGTGAGGGGGCCCACGACGGCCACTGTGGTTTGGCAGCTGTGCTGTGCTGACACAGTACTATCTCCTTTAATTAAATATAAGCGACGGCTGCCGGACACTGTAAACCCCCTTGAAGGTCCCCTTTCCTTGCTGTTTCCTGGTCAGCAGTTGGCTTAAGTCTCTGGCTGCATTTGCATAAGAAAGCCAGCCTGGCCGCCAGAGAGCAGCACACACACACACACACACACACACGTGCATCACAGGAAGCAGAAAACATTCATAAGTTTCACTCAGGGAGAGGTACACAAGACGGTGAGCGCTCCTGGCTGGGGTATGGGGTGGATTTTTTTTATTGAATGTGTCCCCTCACTGTGCTGGCACTTTATATTTACAATGGCTAGCCTCTGGCTGCACTTTGCACCTTAGGGAGGGAGGGGGTCCTGATTGCAGGCACTGTGGAGAGTGGAGGAGGGGCCCTGCATGCACTGCAGCCACCCTTCTGTACTCCTCACATTGTTTCTCCATTAGAGCTGGTTTCATGTGATTTAACCCCTGTACCACCACCAGGCAGGATGATGCTTCCTAGCTGTAGGTAAGACCATGTCCAGTCTATGTCCCACCACCAACTTCACTGTCAAGGTGTGCAACAATGCATGTCATGCAATACTAAAAATGTGCAATGTCCTGGAAATCATGGTGCAGCCAATAAATGTTACTAGTTTATTCTGCTCCTTCACCCCAGAGGCATGCACCTGGGAGAAAGCAATTACATGGGGCGTGCTGAGCTCATGAGGTGCCTGAGAGTGGAAGTTCTGCAGATGCTTTGGAAGATATTGTGTGCGGCATTTCGGTGTCACCTTACCTCTGATAAAATGTGTCTTGTAGTTTGTACACATGTTGGAACTTTGCATAGCTTACATATTCCAATCATTTCATATACAAAGATATGACATCCGTTTACCTGTCTTATATGATGCCATGAATGATGGGCATTGCTTGTACCTGCTGTCAGATTAGGTATCACACTTCTTACATCGGAGCACACTATGCAGCATGTTCCGTCAGGCTAGGTTCACATTTATACGCCTGCAGACTTAATGCGTTGGACGTATACATTAAAACGTATGCCATGCATCAACCTACAAATTTAAACAAGTACATTTGATACATATCGTACTTCCATCTTTGTCTCTATGTTTTTTTACTTAAAAAGAATCTTTTTTTTTCCATCTAGTTTTACTGGTGTCAACAGTCCCATCCCACTCCATTTTGGCATCAGTTCTGTGAGGAGGTGTCCAGAGGAATAAACTTTTTTCACCCCACATTAAAAATGCGTACATTTGGTCAATTATGTTTTTTTCCCACAATACAACGTGATCAGGCAAAACATAGTCAGAAGAACATTTTTTTTTACACTACGTGTTGCCCATTATGGTTTGTGTATGCCTCCATATACGTCTGAATACCATTTTTTTTTGCAATTCAGACATATTTGTCCAGCAGACTGCACTGTATAAATGTGAGCCAAGCCTAAAGAAGTCCTTTTTGTCCAAGGAGGATAAAGCACATCATAAACACAAGTCCATACTGTGTGTTGCTGCTTTGCAGTGTGTATTTTTGCCATGCTAAGTTTACAGGTGAAAGGTATTTACTTTGAGCCTTTTTTGGTTGTAATGGTGAATGCTTCAGGATTATCAATGACCAAAGGGGCGGCAAATTTTTCAGCCGCCCCAGGCCCCACAAACAGTTGCTACGCCACTGCACACACAAGATGGTGAGCCTGGCTGGGGTCGATTTTTTTGTTAAATGTGTCCCCTCACTGTGCTGGCACTTTACATTTACAATGGCTCTGGCTGCACTTTGCACCTTAGGGAGGGGGGCCCGGCTGCACGCATTGTGGAGGGTGTAGGGGGCCTTTCATGCACTGCAGGTGTGTGTGTGTGTGGAGTTAAGTATCAAAAAAGAACTTGGCACTCAACTTTTGTGAAACAAAAAAGATTTTTATTGCAGTCAAAAACAACGTTTCGGTCCTATTCGGACCTTCATCAAAGTACCGACTGCTTGTAGAATGGTACTCTTATAGGTAGGTAAAGGTATGTCCAGAATACTCTTTAGATGATCTACAGGAGATCTATGAACTATGGTGGAATTGAGACCCGTGTCAGTGTTAATTAAGATCCAAAATATGCCTGATATATATTTCCTGATATATATTTTTTCTATTAGTGAGTATAGTCAGTATCCACTGGAAAACAAGCAAGTCAATTCGAACAAGCGGCGGACACCGCGTTCAGTGAGGACCTGTCTTTCTATTTTCATCCCCATTGCTATCTGGGTGTCATAATCCAGGATGTAGCGGAATTGACTTGCTTGTTTTCCAGTGGATACTGACTATACTCACTAATAGAAAAAATATATATCAGGAAATATATATCAGCATATTTTGGATCTTAATTAACACTGACACGGGTCTCAATTCCACCATAGTTCATAGATCTCCTGTAGATCATCTAAAGAGTATTCTGGACATACCTTTACCTACCTATAAGAGTACCATTCTACAAGCAGTCGGTACTTTGATGAAGGTCCGAATAGGACCGAAACGTTGTTTTTGACTGCAATAAAAATCTTTTTCGTTTCACAAAAGTTGAGTGCCAAGTTCTTTTTTGATATTGCATTGGGTTGGGTTCCTACTTGAGCACCTTTCACAGTAGTGCCACGCTATATTATTCTGTGTGGAGTTAAGAGCACCTGTTTTTTTTTTGGGGGGCCCCATTCAGACTTTTGCTATGGGCCCCATGATTTCTATGTGCGCCCCTGATAGACCTTATTTTGTTATAGACTATAATGTAATATCTTACTGTAGAATTTCTAAGCCAAAAAAATGCAGTGAAATTACCAATTAAAATATCACAAAAAAGACAGTGTGAACCGTGTTTCACAACTTATTATTATGTTATAGTTTTGCTAATCTAGTGCAGATTCTTTATTTTGCATTTGGTTTTAGTAACATAGTTAACAAGGCTGAAAAAATACATTTGTCTATCCAGTTCAACCTATATTCCATCAGAATAAATCCCCAGACCGTCGTCCTTCTAAAGAACCGATACAATATTGTTACGCTGCAGGAAGACACCAAGGCCTCTCTTTAACCCCTCGACTGAGTACGCCATCACCAAGTAATTCCAGATTCTCACAGCCCTAACAGTAAGGAATCCTCTTTTATGTTGGTGGAAAAACCTTGTCTCCTCCAGATGCAGAGAATGCCCCCTTGTGACCGTCACCTTCCTTGATATAAACAGATCCTCGGAGAGATGTTTGTATTGTCCCGTTATATACTTATACATGGTTATTAGATTGCCCCTAAGTTGTCTTTTTCCTAGACTAAATAATCCTAATTTTGCTAATCTCTCTGGGTATTGTAGTTCCCCCATCCCCTTTATTAATTTTTTTGCCATCCTTTGTACGCGCTCTAGTTCCATTATATCCTGACTGAGCACCAGTGCCCAAAACTGTACACAGTACTCCATGTGCAGTCTAACCAGGGATTTTTACAGAGGCATGCCGAACAAGAAAAACAAGGGAGCATATAGGTTAATGAAAATATCAAAGATTTATTATTAACAACTGTATATGTCAGTGTACATAAAATTAAGTCATGTAGGACATACGTCGCAGGTAGCAGCAAAGTTGCATGGAATCCATTACAAATCACACCATTTGGAATCCCAAGTGCAAATCCGGACAAAGCCGAGCCTCAACACGAGGTACCATCCCTTGAGAAAGCAGGTTTAACCCGCGAAACATGCGTCGGGACCGGACAGCCGCACTAGTGCTGGGGTACTTTTCCAGTAAACTTGGGTAAGATCTCTGAATTGTTACAATCATTGCAACTGGTCACATTACTTTGCGATCCCTGGCTCCGTGCACTCTATTATGAGGTGCTCCTTCTCAGCTCCACTATAGTCACATTTTGAGGTTATTGGTCCATGCAGAGGTAATGTGTCCACTTGGCCACCAGTGTACCTATATGTCCATATGCACACACTGGTCCTCATGCTCATAGCCCCTCTATGTGCTCAGTTTGCTTCTCCCTGTGCCCTTCGGACATGAGGTGTTGGTATAATTCTCTGCCGGGCATGTGCAATAGGTTTTGCCGTTTATGTAAGATGTCTTATAGTTCTTTGCACTAAGCACTTTTGTATTAAATGGATTCACTTATACCTATTAAGTGACTCTCACATTCTCACCTCGTGTTGAGGCTCGGCTTTGTCCGGATTTATCTATCTGCACTTGGGATTCCAAATGGTGTGATTTGTAATGGATTCCATGTAAATTTGCTGCTACCTGCGACGTATGTCCTACATGACTTAATTTTATGTACACTGACTTATACAGTTGTTAATAATAAATCTTTGATATTTTCATTAACCCCTTCCCGACCTGTGACGCCACATAGGCGTCATGAAAGTCAGTGCCAATCCGACCCATGATGCCAATGTGGCGTCATGCGGAGATCGCGCTCCTGCGGGTCGGGTGAGCGGGGTCAATCAAATGTCACCCGACCCGCAGGTACAGGACGACCTGGACTTCACCCCAGGGGGTTGGATTTGCCCCCCCGTGACCGAGATCGCTGCAGATGACCTTTTTTTCACCCCCTCCAAATCTGATTGGAGCGAGCGTCCATGTGACGCTCTCCTTCCAATCAGATGTGGAGGGGGTAGAGTAAACTATGGCTGATCTCGCTCTTCAGCTTCATCCGGTCCTGGAAGCTGAAAAGCGAGGTGCCTGCTGCTGCCCTGCCACCGCCTGACCTGCGATCGCCGCTGCCGCCGCCGCTGCTGCTGCGATCTGGTACTCCTCTCTGCTCACCCCATCCCAAAACACTCCCCCGACCTCTGTTCCCTTCCCACTTCCCCCTGATCTTCCCCTGCCCCCTTGATCACTCCCCCTTGCTGCTGCTTCTGACAGCATTTACAGCTCCATTCATCTGCTCCATCTCCCCCGCTCCTGACAGCCCCTCCTGCCCCTGTGATCATCCCCCAGCCCCAGTGATCACCCCGATCACCCCCTGCCCCCCAGATCACCCCCTGTCCCCCCAGATCACCTCCTGCTCCCCAGATCACCCTCTGCCCCCCAGATCACCCCCACCTGCTGCTACTTCTGACAGCTCCCATTTGCTGCACCTCCAGCTCCCCCTCACCTGACAGCCCCCTCCTGCCCCCGGTGATCATCTCTCAGCCCCAGTGATCACCCCGATAACCCCCTGCCCCCCCTGATCACCACCTGCCCCCCAGATCATCCCCTGCCCCCAGATCACCCCCACCTGCTGCTACTTCTGACAGCTACAGTAATTTGCTGTGCCTCCAATCCCCCCTCACCTGACAGCCTCCCCCTGCCCCCGGTGATCATCCCTCAGCCCCAGTGATCACCCCGATAACCCCTGCCCCCCGATCACCCCCTGCCCCCCTGATCACCCCCTGCCCCCTGATCACCCCCACCTGCTGCTACTTCTGACAGGTACAGTACATTTGCTGTGCCTCCAATCACCCCTCAACTGACAGCCCCCACCTGCCCCCGGTGATCATCCCTCAGCCCCAGTGATCACCCCAATAACCCCCTGCCCCCTGATCACCGCCTGCCCCCCTGATCACCCTCTGCCCCCCTGATCACCCCCACCTGCTGCTACTTCTGACAGCTCCAGTTGCTGCATCTCCATCTGGTGCATCTCCAGTCCCCCCTCACCTGACAGCCCCCTCCTGCCCCCGGTGATCATCCCTCAGCTCCAGTGATCACCCCCTGCCCCCCTGATCACCCTGCCCCCCTGATCACCCCCTGATCACCCCCTCTGCTGCTGCTGCCAGCTCCTCTGCTTCCATCTCCACCTGCTGCATCTCCTAGCCCCCTACTGCTCCCCGCGTGCCTGACAGCCCCCTCCTGCCCCCGCACACCTGACAACCCCCTCCTGCCCCCACGCACCTGACAGACAACCCCTGCCCCCTGCGCGCCTGACAGAAAATTCCTGCCCCCGCGCACCTGACAGACAACTCCTGCCCCCCGCGCACCTGACAGACAACTCCTGCCCCCCGCGTGCCTGACAGACAACTCCTGCCCCCGCATGCCTGACAGACAACTCCTGCCCCCGCGCGCCTGACAGACAACTCCTGCCCCCCGCGCGCCTGACAGACAACTCCTGCTCCCCGCGCGCCTGACAGACAACTCCTGCCCCCGCACGCCTGACAGACAACTCCTGCCCCTGCGCGCCTGACAGACAAGTCCTGCAGTACAAAGTTTCAACAAACACGCGCACATACATACGCACACGCACACTATAATAAAGTTTAAATGTCCACCTGCTCTGGGGGTGAGTGGGAAAATAGTGTGGGATTTGGTCCACCCACTGCTTGATAAAGGTCACCATCTGTACGTTGATAACTTTTATACAAGCATCCCACTATTTCAATCCCTCTCTGCCAGAGCTACCGCAGCTTGCGGTACTGTGCGCAGAAACAAGAGGGGTCTCCCTTTGACGCTAATTGAGCAGGCTCTCCCAAAGGGTGAGAGCCGAGCCCAATGTAGCGGCAACATGCTTGTGGTCAAGTTCAAAGACAAAAGGGAAGTCTTTTTCTTGACAACAATCCATGGTCCCAGCACCACAGCAACCACCGTTCGTGTTACCCCAGCAAAGGTTCACAAACCGGTCTTTTGCCCTGGGGTACAACAAACACATGGGGGAGTTGATCTTTCTGATCAAGTCCTCCAGCCCTATAGTGCCTTGCGGAAGATGAAGGTGTGGTATAAAAAACTGGCTGTGCACATCGTGCAAATGGCACTGTATAACGCATACGTGCTATCACGATGTGCAGGCCAGACCAACAACACCTTCCTTCAGTTCCAGGAGTCGGTGATAAAGGCCATGATTTTTGGAGAGGAGGACGGAGCGCGCCCCAGCACTCCTGGAACTCAAGTTTCCCGCTGTCATGTATAGTGTACAGTTCCTATAGCGTCTTGTGCTTGGGTGCGAGGAAAACACAGGAGACATAGGTTGAAATGAAATGACTTGTATTACTTCATACAAGCATGCTGAAAAGTTCACACAGTTTGCAGGAACAGAGTCAGGAGATACAGCAGGCCAGAGTAATTTCAAGCACTACAATAAATCTCCAAAGCAGGTTCAGGATCTCTTCTCTGTACCTGTAAGGTTCTATGTATATATTCCTGAAACTCAGTTTGTTCGTCAGCCATTTTACTTTCTGTCTTGCTGCAGCTATCTTGCCCTCAGTCAAAATGGAGTTTCCAGATTGCATGTTCCCGTCCTGATTCTCTCCTTTGCTTCTTAAGCAGCCACAGCTGAGCAATCAGTGCTTCAGAATCTAGCCTGCAGTGAACCTGTGACTTGACTCCTGTAAGCCTTGGACCTTGTACTCCAGCTATTCCTACTGAGGAACTCTGAAGCACTTGTGGACTCTGAACCCTGCTCTTTGAAAGACCCACGTTTGCATGGACTTACGGTAACAGAGAAAAAGATCCTGAATCTGTATTGGAGAGTGATTGCTGAGCTTGGATTACTCTGGCCTGCTGTGTCTCCTGTTTCTGTGTCTGCAAACTGTGTGACTATTTCTGCCAACTTGTATGAAGTAATACAGGACTTTTCTATATCAAACCTGTGTCTCATGTATGTTCATCGCACCCAAGCACAAGACGCTATATGAACTGTACTACATACATTACAAGATTCTGAAGCCAAAATGTTAGTGTCTGCTGGGTCTGGAAGGCTGTGTCTGCTGTACTGTGGATATCAGACGTCCGGTTGTACTTTCTGTGATGACAGTGGTTGTGACTTCTCACAACCATTCCAGGTGAGCAATTCCCTTAAGTTTTTTTCTTTTTGCAGTGTTACCACAGGTAAACACTATTGTTTTTTTTTTTTTCCTTTCTTTTCTCTTTTTTGTCTGCTGTAACTCTGGATATCAGATGTCTGGTTGAAACTTTCTGTGATGATAGTGGTTGTGACTTCTCACAACCATTCCAGGTGAGCAGTTCCCTTAATTTTTTTTCTCTCTGCAGTGTTGCCACAGGTGAACACTATTGTTTTTTTTTTCTCTCCTCTTCTTCCAGTAATCCTGTCTTAAAAGATCTGGAAAATGGAGGCCCGCATAAAGGAACTTTGCGGAGTGACTGATAATATCCTTGCAGATTTGCAGAATATAAAGACCGTTTTACAAATCTACAGGACCTCAATAATCACAATTTGCAAGTGGTTGGACAGACTACCCAGGATTTGCGAGCCAGGATTGAGGTTCTAGAGGGGCGAGTCCAGGCTCCTGCCGTAGCCCCGAGTGCTGGGATTCCCAAGTTGCCCCCTTTTCGTTTTGGCGGTGAACGTGAGAAATTCAGGGGATTTATTAATCAATGCAATCTTTTTTTTTCTGCACATGCTTCACAATTTCCCACTGAACGATCTAAGGTGCTTACTATAATTATGTTGCTTACCAACAAGGCTTTGATGTGGGCAATAGAGAGTTGTTGGCCATTATTGCCGCCTTCAAAGAATGGAGACACCTTCTTCAGGGAGCTGCATAGCAAATAGTCGTCCTGACAGACCATCGTAACCTTGAGTTTATCAGGTCGGCTAAGTGCCTGACTCCTCGCCAGGCTCGCTGGAATCTTTTCTTAAACCAATTTAATTTTATCATCTCTTATAGACCAGGATCGCGCAATGGAAAGGCTGATGCACTCTCTAGGATTTACTCAGCAGAGACACGTCCAATTACTCCTCCTAAGACTATTCTTCCTGACTCTAGATTCCTAGGAGTAATTCATAATCAAGACCTACTTAAGGACATCAAGGAAGCATACCATGCGGATTCCTTTTTGGCACAACCCCCAAGGGACGTAAGTCTTGTCTTTAAGAATGGTGTGTGGATTCAGGGACAACGCCTGTATATTCCTGAAACAGTCAGATTGAGAGTATTGCAACTCATTCACGATTCCAAGATAGCTGGGCATAGAGGAATTCTAAAGACACAGGAATTTCTTTCTCGTTTCTTTTGGTGGCCCACTTGCAGGAAGGATGTTTTGAATTATGTCACTTCATGTGAAGTCTGTGCAAGATGCAAAACACCTCGCTCCTCACCAACTGGTCTGTTACAGCCTCTTCCCACCCCGTCCCGCCCGTGGGGATCCATTTCTATGGACTTCATTGTGGAGTTACCAACCTCTCAGGGGAAGAACACCATTCTAGTGGTGGTTGACCGTCTAACAAAGGCAGCTCATTTTATCCCTTGTGTCGGCTTACCCACTGCAAAACAGACATCAGATTTGATGATTAAAGATGTGTTTCGCTTACATGGAGTACCGGATGAGGTTATTTCGGATCGAGGGGTGCAATTCACTTCTAGGTTTTGGCAAAATTTCTGTGCAGCATTGGACATTAAAGTAAACCTTTCTTCTGCTTTTCATCCCCAGACTAATGGACAGACCGAACGAACCAATCAAACCCTGGAGCAGTATCTCCGCTGCTTTATCTGCCACCTACAGGATGATTGGGTGGATCTACTTCCATTAGCTGAGTTCTCGTATAACAACTCTCAGAGTGCCTCCACTAAACAGTCTCCTTTTTACTCTAATCTAGGTTATCATCCTAACATTCTACCGCGATTTCCCATAGAAACGCCTTTACCAGCAGTGGCTGAAAGAATCACGTCTTTACAGAAGAATATGGATCTTGTAAAGGAAAATCTGGAATCGGCTCAAGAAAGGTACAAGAAAGCAGCAGATAAATTTCGTAAACCTGCACCAGCTTTCAAGGTAGGAGACTTGGTCTGGCTGTCAACCAGAAATCTTAAGTTAAGGATTCCATCGTCTAAGTTGGGACATAAGTACATTGGACCCTATAAAATCAGTAAAATTATAAGTGCCGTATGCTTGTCGTCTTCAACTGCCCAGAACTATGAGAATCCACCCTGTCTTTCATGTATCCCTACTAAAGGCTGCGACACCCAATACGTTTAATAGACGTTCCTCTCCTTGCCCTGACCCAGTGCTAGTCGATGGTCAGGAAGAATTTGTGGTGGAAAGGATTTCAGATTCCAGGTTGTATAGAAATCAGTTACAATATCTGATTAAATGGCAGGGCTACCCAGTGGAGGACAACTCATGGGAACCGGTCAATAACGTTAATGCTCCTCGCTTGCTCTGTCAGTTTCATCAGAGGTACCCACACAAGCCTGGTCTGAGGTCATCCGGAGGTTGTCCTTAAGGGGGGAGTAATGTAAGGTTCTATGTATATATTCCTGAAACTCAGTTTGTTCGTCAGCCATTTTACTTTCTGTCTTGCTGCAGCTATCTTGCCCTCAGTCAAAATGGAGTTTCCAGCTTGCATGTTCCCGCCCTGATTCTCTCCTTTGCTTCTTAAGCAGCCACAGCTGAGCAATCAGTGCTTCAGAATCTAGCCTGCAGTGAACCTGTGACTTGACTCCTGTAAGCCTTGGACCTTGTACTCCAGCTATTCCTACTGAGGAACTCTGAAGCACTTGTGGACTCTGAACCCTGCTCTTTGAAAGACCCACGTTTGCATGGACTTACGGTAACAGAGAAGAAGATCCTGAATCTGTATTGGAGAGTGATTGCTGAGCTTGGATTACTCTGGCCTGCTGTGTCTCCTGTTTCTGTGTCTGCAAACTGTGTGACTATTTCTGCCAACTTGTATGAAGTAATACAGGACTTTTCTATATCAAACCTGTGTCTCATGTATGTTCATCGCACCCAAGCACAGACGCTATATGAACTGTACTACATACATTACAGTACCATAATTCCTCTGCAAACATGGATTCACCAAACAGCAGGTTTCCAGAGTCCAAAAGTGTTCCAAGGTTCCTCAGTAGGGAATAGCTGGAGTACAAGTTCAAGGTTTCCAGGAGTCAGGTCACAGACTGACTGAGGCTTGATTCAGGAGCACTGATTGTTCAGCTGAGGCTGCTTAAGAAGCAAGAGAGAAGAATCAGGGCGGGAACATGAAAACTGGAACTCCATATTAACTGAGGGCAAGAGCTGCAGAAAGACAGAAAGCAAAATGGCCGACGGAAAACTGAGTTTCAAGGAACATGTCAACAGAGAAAAGAACCTTACATTACTCCCCCCTTAGGGACAACCTCCGGATGACCTCAGACCAGGCTTGTCAGGGTACCTCTGATGAAACTGGCGGAGCAGGCGAGGAGCATTTACATTGTTGACTGGTTCCCATGAGTTGTTCTCCACTGGGTAGCCCTGCCATTTAATCAAATATTGCAACTGATTTCTGTACAACCTGGAATCTAGAATCCTTTCCACCATAAATTCTTCCTGACCATCGACCAGCACTGGGTCAGGGCAAGGAGAAGAGCGTCCAGGAAACGTATTGGGTGTTGCAGCCTTTAGTAGGGATACATGAAAGACAGGGTGGATTCTCATAGTTCTGGGCAGTTGAAGACGACAAGCAACAGCACTTATAATCTTACTGATCTTATAAGGTCCAATGTACTTATGTCCCAATTTAGACGATGGAATCTTTAATTTAAGATTTCTGGTTGACAGCCAGACCAAATCTCCTACCTTGAAAGCTGGTGCAGGTTTACGAAATTTATCTGCTGCTTTCTTGTACCTTTCCTGAGCCAATTCTAGATTTTCCTTTAGAAGATCCATATTCTTTTGTAAAGAAGTGATTCTTTCAGCCACTGCTGGCAAGGGCGTACCTATGGGAAATCGAGGAAGAATGTTAGGATGATAACCTAGATTGGAGTAAAAAGGAGACTGCTTAGTGGAGGCGCTCTGAGAGTTGTTATAAGAGAACTCAGCCAGTGGAAGTAGATCCACCCAATCATCTTGTAGGTGGCAAATAAAGCAGCGGAGATACTGCTCCAGGGTCTGATTGGTTCGTTCTGTCTGTCCATTAGTCTGAGGATGAAAAGCAGAAGAAAGGTTTACTTTAATGTTCAATGCTGCACAGAAATTTTGCCAAAACCTTGAAGTGAATTGCACCCCTCGATCTGAAATGACCTCATCCGGTACTCCATGTAAGCGAAACACATTCTTAATCATCAAGTCTGATGTCTGTTTTGCAGTGGGTAAGCCGACACAAGGGATAAAATGAGCTGCCTTTGTTAGACGGTCAACCACCACTAGAATGGTGTTCTTCCCTTGAGAGGTTGGTAACTCCACAATGAAGTCCATAGAAATGGATCCCCACGTGCGGGACGGGGTGGGAAGAGGTTGCAACAGACCAGTTGGTGAGGAGCGAGGTGTTTTGCATCTTGCACAGACTTCACATGAAGTGACATAGTTTAAAACATCTTTCCTGTAAGTGGGCCACCAAAAGAAACGAGAAAGAAATTCTTGTGTCTTTAGAATTCCCCTATGCCCGGCTATCTTGGAATCATGGATGAGTTGCAATACTCTCAATCTGACTGTTTCAGGTATATACAGACGTTGTCCCTGAATCCACACACCATTCTTAAAGACAAGACTTACGTCCCTTGGGGGTTGAGCCAACAAAGAATCCGCATGGTATGCTTCCTTGATGTCCTTAAGTAGGTCTTGATTATGAATCACTCCCAGGAATCTAGAGTCAGGAAGAATAGTCTTAGGAGGAGTAAGTGGACGTGTCTCCGCTGAATGAATCCTAGAGAGTGCATCAGCCTTTCCATTGCGCGATCCTGGTCTATAAGAAATGACAAAATTAAATTGGTTTAGGAACAGATTCCAGCGAGCCTGGCGAGGAGTCAGGCACTTAGCCGACCTGATAAATTCAAGGTTACGATGGTCTGTCAGGACGACTATTTGCTGTGCAGCTCCCTGAAGAAGGTGTCTCCATTCCTTGAAGGCGGCAATAATGGCCAACAATTCTCTATTGCCCACATCGTAGTTCCTCTCAGCCGAAGACAACTGCTGGGAAAGGAAGGCACAGGGATGCAAGACATTCTTCTCACCTGTTCTCTGAGAGAGTATAGCTCCAACGGCACAGTCTGAAGCATCCACCTCTATTATGAAGGCAAGCTCGGAGTTGGGATGTACTAAGATAGGTGCGGTGGTAAATTTATCCTTTAAACAGGAAAATGCTTCCTGAGCTTGCGGGGTCCAGGAGAACCTAGACTGTTTCCGGGTAAGTTGGGTGATAGGTGACACTACCTCAGAAAATTTTTTAATGAAACGTCTATAGAAGTTGGCAAACCCGATGAAGCGCTGCACCTCCTTCACATTTCTAGGAATTGGCCAATCCTTGATGGCTTGGGTCTTGCTTCCATCCATACTAATCCCTTGCGTAGATAGTACATACCCCAGAAATTGAATTTCGGTCCTATGGAATTCACACTTTTCAAGTTTGATGTAGAGATGGTTTTGTCTTAGGCGTTCTAAGACCATTCTCACATGTCCATGATGTTCCTCTGTGGAGTTAGAAAAAATTAGAATATCATCCAGATAAATCACCACAAATGTATCTAGGAGATCCCTGAAGATATCATTCACGAAGTGTTGGAAAGTGGCTGGGGCGGTACTCAGACCAAAAGGCATAACTAGATATTCAAAGTGTCCATAGCGTGACCTGCAAGCAGTCTTCTATTCATCCCAGGTCTAATACGGACCAAGATATAGGCCCCACGGAGATCCAGTTTAGAGAAAATTTTGGCATGCCGCACTCTCTCCAACAACTCAGGGATTAAAGGCAATGGATAACGGTTTCTAATAGTAACCTTATTGAGTTCCCTATAGTCTATGCAGGGTCTCAGAGATCCATCTTTCTTCTTCACAAAGAAGACGTGTGCACCTGCGGGAGTTGAAGAGGGGCGCATGAAGCCCTTGGCTA
>JARQOD010008079.1:0-36931 GCA_033576555.1 Oophaga sylvatica
GTGTCTGAACAGTTGGGGCTCCAATGTGTTAATGCCAACACTCCTGTTTTTTCTGCCTCCCCCCGGGGGTCAGGAGTTCCTGACTTTTTGACTGATTTTTCTGATGTGTTTGCGAAATAAATCTGCATCCTTGCCCCAATAGGAGCTATGACTGCGCTTTAAATTGCCCCTGGTAGTAAATTCCCTAAAGGTCGCCTTTTTAACTTGTCTGTAATAACATGCGCTATCGGTCTTATATAAGGGAGTCTTGGAGAAGGTTTATCAGACCATCCCTTCCCCCTTGGGGGGCCCCGGTTTTTTTCTTTGTGGCCAAAAGGATGTTTCATTAAGGCCGTGTTGATTGAACAATATCACGTGAAATTCAATATCCGTTACCTTGTTTCTCCCCTGTTTTCCCGGGTGAAAAATGCTACTTGGTTACCAAGCTGACCTGGGGGGGTTAACCTTATTTTTTTAAGCACGGGGATGAATGGAAGCGGCGTTTAATCCCCAGGGGGCATTTTGGTACCATTTGGCCCTTTGGGCTCACTAATCTCCTTCGTTTCCCCAGTCCTTCTAATGACATTTTGGGGGATTTTGTGGATAAATTTCTGATTGTTTATTTGGAGATATCTTGTTTTTTTTCCAATGATGGGACTTCATTGAAACTGTTCGGACTGTGTTCCAGATTTTGGAAAAAATGTCTGTATGAGAAGGGTAAAGTGTCTTTTTGGGTACAGAGGATCCATTTCTGGGTTTCATTTTCCCCCATTGTTTTGAAAGGGAACCCGGTCAAGGTTCAGGCCATCTGTGATTGGTCCAACCTACTTCTTAAAAAGGCCTTAAAAAGTTTTTTGGGGTTTTGCCAATTTTTATCGAAAATTTTTTTGGAAAATTTCTCTGTTATTTTAAACCATTGATGATTTCCCCAAAAAGGTTCTGATTGGTGAATTTGGCCTCCTAAAAGGGGCTCTGCATTTCGGGAAAATTAAAGAAAAAATTTCACTTTGCTCCTGTTCTACGGCAGCTTTTTTCTCTGTTTTTAGGGGAGGTTGATGCCCCTAAAATTTGGGGGGGGCCGTTTTGTCCTAAAGGATCCGAACCCCTAAGAGAAAACCCTTGGCCTTTTTTTTCTCAAAAATTTTCTCCAATGAACGAATTATGACGTGGGTATGGGGGGTTTTTGGGATGAATTGGGTTTTGAAGAGTGGAGACATTGGCTGGAGGACCCAAAATAGGTGGGTCCTCACGGACCATAAAAAACGGGGTTTCGGAATCAGCCAACGACTTAATTGCAGGCCAGGTGGGCCTTTTTTTTCACACTTTTAATTTTGGGGTTTTTCCTTTCTTCCTGGCATGAATTTAAAAGGGGATGCCCTCTCGAGGGTTTCCTTTTCGGACTCTCCGGGTTTCTGATCCGTGTTATTTTAAAAGGGGTTATTTTTTCCGCCATCTCGCCCAATTTGAGACTGGCTCTGGAGGGTGTCAGGAGGATAAACCCGAGCGCTGCCCTATTGGGAAATTGTTTTCCAGCCCCGGGGGAAAAAGAGTGTGATGTCTGAGATTCATTTTTCCCCGGTTTGGCCGGTCACCCCGGAATTTTTGGTCCCCGAACTTGGTTGTCGGTCCTTTTTGGTGGCCTACTTTGTCTCGTGACGCAGGGAATTTGTGCAGTCCTGCGGGATTTTGCACCTCGCTCCAAGCCTTGCTCTCGCTCTTTGGTTTGTTGATCCCATTGCCCGTCCCCAAGAGACCATGGCCCATATCTCTATGGTTTCATTTCCACCTCCCTGTTTCTCAGAGAAATGACCAATATCGGGGGTGATTTGTGATTTTTCCAAAATGATCATCTTGTGCCATTACCTTTAAATTTCTTCCTCCTCCGAATTGGTCCTTTGTTCCCTCAGCACTTTGGGTTTGGTTACAAGGAAGATTGGGGGGCCCCCCAAAGTTCTCATACTATTTTCTGTCTGTGTCCCGTAAAATTTCCCCCTTGTCTAACCGCCATTACATGTTTGGGGATTCCTATGTTTTTTTTGGGGATCTGTTGGGGCAGATTGCTTTCCACTTTTTTTCTTTAGGTTAGTTAACCTCTCAGGCTGTGACGGGCGTCTAGGACAAAAATATGAACGTCCCACGGCTGCCTTTAGTTTGGTTGGTTAGTCAGGTTACTGAATCCCCGTTGATTCCAACCCTCTGGTGGGATTGCATTTTTGCCTCCCCTCCCAGCTACCAAATATAAAGGAGCCTTCCAGGCCTTTTGAGCCAGATGATGACGTCGGCTCAACAACTTGCCTTAGGGCTATTATTGCTTTTGGCCCTTCCAGCAGATAACCACCCCACTATCATACCACTGGCCTCCATGCCCACGTCCATGGCCCCCTTCCACAATACTTCCTCATTTTGGGAAAAAGTACCAAAAATACCAGCAGGGTAAATGGTACTGTATCAGAAGCGTACAGCTGTTTTCAAGTCTTGGGATAATTTAAACTCTTAAACCAAGATACCCGGTAAAATATAGTATAGTGAAAATATTGTAAAACTCCCTATATGTTTCAGGAGTCAGACCAGATGCTCACAGGCTCAGTATGGATTAGACCAAATTAAAAAAGCTGAAAAAGGGTACTGAATCACCCGATACCAGATATATATAGATAGTGAAAAATTGTAAAATTTTGTAATATTTCAGGGGTCAGACACAGATGCTCACAGGCTCATATGGATCACACCAGAATATAAAAAGTAGAAAAAAGGGTAATGTATTAGAAGCGTACCGCTGTATACAGTGTTTTGGGGGGAATTTAAATCTCCGTATATATTTCCAGAGTCAGACACGATTTACAGGCTCGTATGGATCACACCAGATTAAAAATTTAGAAAAAGGGTAATGTATTAGAAGCGAACAGCTGTATACAGTGTTGGGGTAATTGAAAATCTCCCCTATACATTTCCAGAGTCAGACACAGACTCTCACAGGCTCAGTATGGATCACACTAGAATATAAAAAGAAAAAAGGGTAATTTTTAGAAGCAAAACAGCTGTATAAAAGTGTTGGCGTAATTGTAAATCTCCATATATATTTCCGAGTCAGACACGACCTCACAGGCTCAGTAGGATCACACCAGAATATAAAAAGTAGAAAAAGGGTAATATATCAGAAGCATACAGCTGTATACAGTGATGGGTAATTTTAAATTCCGTATAGATTTCCCGGGGTAACAGACAGACGTCACAGCTCATAGGGGTTAGACAAAATTAATAAAACAGATCCCCAAGACATAATCACACATGTGAGCTATTGTTCCAGGTGTCAATGATGCACTTACAGTGGAGGGTGGAGGAGACTTTCTGCCAAAAAGGGTACTGTATCACAAGCGTACAGCTGTATACAGTCTAGGGGTAATTGTAAATCTCCGTATATATTTCAGGAGTACACACAGACGCTCACAGGCTCAGTATGAATTACACAGAATAAAAATTAGAAATGGGTAATGTTTTACAAGCGTACGCTGTATACAGTGTTGGGGTAATTATAAATTTACGGGGGTAACACACAGACGCTCACAGGCTCTGTATGGATCACACCAGAATATAAAAATAGAAAAAGGGTAATGTAATTAGAAGCGTACAGTTGTATACAGTGTTGGTGTATTTTAAATCCGTAATATTTCCGGAGTAACACACAGTCGCTCACAGCTCAGTACGGATTAGACCAGAATATGAAAAGCAGAAAAAGTGTTACTGTATCAGAAGAGTACAGCTGTACACAGTGTTGGGGTAATTGTAAATCTCCGTACATATTTCCGGAGTAACACACAGACGCTTAGTATTGATTAGACCAGAATATGAAAAGCAGAAAGGTTACTGTATCAGAAGCGTACAGCTGTATAAAGTGTTGGGGTATTTAAAATCTCTATATATTTCCAGGGTCCGACACAGACTCTCACAGGCTCAGTATGGATTACACCAGAATATATAAAAGTAGAACAAGGGTTATGTATCAGAATCGTACAGCTGTATACAGTGTTGGGGTAATTTTTATCTCCGTATATATTTCCGAAGTAAACACACAGACGCTCACAGGCTCAGTATGGAGTAGACCAGAAATAAAAAGCAAAAAGGCTAATGTATCCGAAGATACCAGGTGTATACAGTGTAGGGGTAATTGTAAATCTCTGTGTATTATTTCCGGAGTAAACTCACAGACGCCTCTTCAGTGTGGATTTGACCGTAATTGAGAAGGCAGAAAAACGGTACTGTAATCAGAAGATACCAGCTGTATACGGTTTTGGGAAAAATTTAAATCTCCGTTATTTTCCGGAGTCACACACAGATAGTCAGCATGTTATTTGTCCGTGGATACCAGCCGGTACATGGTAGTGTGTGAGGAGCGTACAGCTCTATACGGTTTGGAAAAAATGAACGCTCGGTAACTGCAGAAAAAGAATAAAAGTATTAGTGCTGTATAGGTGCTGTGTAAAAAGCAGTCTGCACAGCATTGTACACATAGCAATACAGCTAGCAGGCAGCCTAATAATCAGCTCTGCTGCTGCACACAAGAAATTCCTCCCCTGTCACAGGCAGGCAGCCTAATAATCAGCTCTGCTGCTGCACACAAGAAATTCTCCCCTGTCACTGGCAGCAGCCTAATAATCAGCTCTGCTGCTGCACACAAGAAATTCTTCCCCTGTCACTGGCAGGCAGCCTAATAACCAGCGCTGCTGCACACAAAAAAAATCCTCCCCTGTCACTACACACTAACTGTACAGCACAATCGCTATCAGCACAAGCACAGAATAACTTTTTACTTCCTGCCTAACTCTCTCCCGACTGAGAAACAGCGGCAGAAATCTCTTTCCCCACGCTAAGATCGGCAGAAGTAAAATGGCGGTCAGTGTTGTGAATGGACTTGAATTGAGTTCTGAGCAGAGGCTCCCTCTGGTGGTTACAAGCGGTACTGGACTGTCCAGTGAAGATTGTGAGGATTGGAAATCAGGTGTTACTGATGGTCTTATTTAAGGGAGTCGCTTCCCATCAGGGTTGCCGGTGATCAATTGTTCTGGTCTCAATCCTTGATTCCTGTTTCCTTTGTAGCCTGCTGTGTCGTGTCTGCATTCCTGATAAACAGATAGACATTCTCTTCTTTTTGTTTTTGTGCTTGATTTTTGCATTTTGTCCTGCACTTCTGTGGGGGCCTTCTAGGTCCCCCGGGGGCTTTTGCCCTCTCAGTTTAGTTCAGCCACTGATGTTTTTGTACATTTGTTTTTTCCAGTTTTTTCAGTGGCTGCTGTTTTGATTTTGTTACACCAGAGAACTAATTTAGGTGGTAGAGGTCGTGTGATCTCAGGTGTTTTTGAAATTAGTAGAGTTGGTTCTTTTCAGGGTTTTTTGGGATTGCAGTAAGTGCCCTTCCTATCCTTTTTCTATTTAGATAGTTTTTGGGCCCCAACGTTTGCTCATACTATTTTCTGTCTGTGTCAGTATTTCTTTTGTCTAAACCCCCATTACATGTTTGGGGGCTTTCTATTTCTTTGGGGATCTGCTCCGGGGCAGATAGCTTTCCTCCTTCTATCTTTAGGTATAGTTAGTTTCTCAGGCTGTGACGAGGGCGTCTAGGACCAACGTAGGAACGCTCCACGGCTGCCTCTAGTTGTTGTGGTCAGTCAGGGTACTGCAAAATCTCATAGATTCCAACTGCTCTGGTGTATTGCCTTTTTAACCCCCACTCCTCAGCTACCAAATCATAACAGTATCACCGGCCTGAATGAAATTTATATGGTACTCACAGAAGGGAAAAATATTGTGAAAGAAAAAAAAAAGGTTGTCAGAGTTGTTTCTGAGATATTTTTCTGTTTGTTGCATTTTTTTTTTTCCCTCTGTATCTCTGGGTGTGGGGAGGATTTTTTTTTTCTCTCTCTCAATGGAGTTTGCACAGTTGTTGGCCGTGTGGATCAGCTTGCACTGAGGTTCGGAGTATTGCTACCTATCTTGCTAGGTTGCCTGTTGTGGAACCTGGATTCCCATGCCAGATTTATTTTGGGGATCGAGAAAAGTTTCTGAATTTCAAAAATAATTGTAAATTGTTTTAACCTTAAAATCTAAGTCCTCAGGGAACGCGGCGCAGCAGGTTTTAAATTGTCATCTCTCTCCTGCGTGGCGATCCTCAGGATTGGGCTTTTTCCCTGACACTGGGGATCCTGTTTTGAGCGATGTTGATGCATATTTTCAGGCCTTGGGCTTATTGTACGATGAGCCTAATGTCACTGATCAAGCTGAAAAAGCCTTGTTGGCATTACATCAGGGGCTTGATGTACGCTGAGTTATACTGTCAGAGATTCCGCAGGTGGGCAGTCCTGACCAAATGGAATGACGACGCTTTGGCAGCCCTTTTTCGGAAGGGTCTGTCAGATAATGTAAAGGATGTTATGGTGGGATTCCCTGTCCCTCTGGTCTCAATGATTTATGTCATTAGCGATTCAAATTGACAGACATTTGCGTGAGCGGAGAAGTATGCGTGGAATAGTGTTGCCTTGTGAACCTGCTTCTGAAACCCATGCAGTGTGATAGAGTGGTTTCTGGGGCACAGCGTCATGAGTTTCGAAAGCGCAATGGGTTATGTTTCTACTGTGGTGATGCCTCTCATGCTATTTCAGTCTGCCCTAAGCGGGGAAGACGTTTTGCAAGCTCAGTTGTCTTGAGTAGTGTTCAGACTAAGTTTTTATTAACTGTTACTCTGATATGCTCTCTGTCCTCATTTTCTGCTCAGGCTTTCGTTGATTCAGGAGCGCTATTAACCTGATGGATTTTGATTTTGCTAAACGTTGCGGGTTTCCCTTGATACCCCTACAGAAGTATATTCCCCTACTGGGGATCGATTCTACCCCTTTGGCTGAGAATAAACCTCAGTTCTCTACTCAGGTGATAATGAGGGTTGAACCTGATCATAGGAGAGCTGCAAATTTTTGGTTCTGTATAATCTGCATGACATTATCGTGCTGGGTTTCCTTGGTTACAGTCTCATAATCCTGTTTTTGGATTGGAAATCTGTGTCTGTAACCAGTTGGGGCTGCCAATGTGTTAATACCAACACTCCTGTTTTTTTTCTGCCTCCCCCCAGGCTCAGGATGTTCCTGATTTTTTGATTGATTTTTCTGATGTGTTTAGCGAAAGTAAATCTGCAATCTTTCCTCCCCATAGGAGCTATGACTGCGCTATTGAATTAGTGCCTGGTAGTAAATTCCCTAAAGGTCGCCTTTTTAACTTGTCTGTACCTGAACATGACGCTATGCGGTCTTATATCAAGGAGTCATTGGAGAAGGGTCATATCAGACCATCCTCTTCACCCTTAGGTGCCGGTTTTTTCTTTGTGGCAAAAAGGATGGTTCATTAAGGCCGTGTATTGATTATCGTCTTTTGAACAATATTACTGTGAAAATATCAATATCCGTTACCCTTGATTTCTGACCTGTTTTCCAGGGTGAAAAACGCTACTTGGTTTACCAAGCTTGACCTCAGGGGGCATTAACCTTATTCGCATTAAGCACGGGGGTGAATGGAAGATGGCATTTAACACCCTGAAGGGCATTTTGAGTACCTTGTGATGCCCTTTGGGCTCACTAATGCTCCTTCTGTCTTCCCGTCCTTCATGAATGACATTTTCAGGGATTTTGTGGATAAATTTTCTGATTGTTTATTTGGATGATATCTTGATTTTTTCTAATGACTGGGACTCTCATGTGAAACATGTTCGAACTGTATTCCAGATTCTGAGAGAGAATGCTCTGTATGTGAAGGGATCAAAGTGTCTTTTTGGCGTACAGAGGATCTCATTTTTGGGATTCATTTTGTCCCCATCTGTTATTGAAATGGACCCGGTCAAGGTTCAGGCCATCTGTGATTGGGTCCAACCTACTTCATTAAAGGCTTTTCAAAGATTTTTTGGGTTTTGCCAATTTTTATCGTAAATTTATTGGAATTTCTCGGTTATTGTTAAACCATTAACTGAATTGACCAAAAAGGGTTCTGATGTGGTGAATTGGCCTCCTGAGGCAGTCTCTGCATTTCAGGAACTTAAGCAGAGATTCACTTCTGCTCCTGTTCTACGGCAGCCTGATGTTTCTCTGCCATTTCAGGTGGAGGTTTGATGCCTCTGAAATTGGGGCAGGTGCCGTTTTGTCCCAAAGAGATCCAGAGACCTCCCTGTTTCTCAGAGAATGACCGTCATCTGGGTGATTTGTGATAGGTTTTCCAAGATGATACATCTTGTGCCATTACCTAAGTTGCCTTCCTCCTCTGAATTGGTGCCTTTGTTCCTTCAGCACGTGGTTCGTTTACACGGCATTCCTGAGAACATTGTGTCTGACAGAGGATTCCAGTTTGTTTCCAGATTTTGGAGGACTTTTTGTTCTAAGCTTGGTGTTCAGTTGTCTTTCTCCTCGGCGTTTCATCCTCAGACCAATGGTCAAACTGAGAGAACAAACCAGACATTGGAGACTTATCTAAGATGCTTTGTGTCTGCTGATCAGGATGACTGGGTCTCTTTTTTGCCTTTGGCTGAGTTTGCTCTTAATAATAGGGCTAGCTCTGCCACTTTGATGTCTCCATTTTTCTGTAATTCTGGGTTTCACCCTCGATTTTCTTCAGGACAGACGGAGGCTTCTGCCTGTCCAGGTGTTTACTCTGTTGTTGAGCGTATGCAGCAGATTTGGGACCAGGTAGTGGAGAGGTGTCCTCTCTCAGGAGAGGGCCCAGGGTTTGCTAACCGGCATAGGACTGATGGTCCTCGGTTTAAAGTGGGGGACTTGGTCTGTTGTCCTCAAAAAATATTCCTATGAGAGTGGCATCTCCTAAATTTAAGCCTAGGTTCATTGGACCATATAAGATCATGGAGATTCTTAGTCCTGTTTTCTTTTGGTTTGCTTCTTCCAGGGACATTTAAGATCCATAACGTGTTCCACAAGTCCTTGTTGAAGAGGTTTGTTGAGCCAGTGGTTCCTACTGCTTTGCCTCCTGACCCTGTTCTGGTTGAGGGCAATATGGAGTTTGTGGTTGAGAAAATATTGAATTCTCGTTTTCTAGATGGAAACTCCAGTATTTGGTAAGTGGAGAGGTTATGGTCAGGAAGACAATTCTTGGGTGTTTGCTTCGGACATCCATGCTAGGAGACTCATCCGTGCGTATCATAGAACTCATCCTGACCGACCTGGTTGCTCAAGTGAGGGTTCGGTGACCCCTCCTCAAGGGGGGGGTACTGTTGTGAATGGACTTGAATTGAGTTCTGAGCAGAGGCTCACTCTGGTGGTTACAAGCGGTACTGGACTGTCCAGTGAAGATTGTGAGGATTGGGAATCAGGTGTTACTGACTGGTCTTATTTAAGGGAGTCGCCTTCCCATCAGGGTTGCCGGTGATCAATTGTTCTGGTCTCAATCCTTGATTCCTGTTTCCTTTGTAGCCTGCTGTGTCGTGTCTGCATCTCCTGCTAACAGATAAGACATTCTCTTCTTTTTGTTTTTGTGCTTGATTTTTGCATTTTGTCCTGCACTTCTGTGGGGGCCTTCTAGGTCCCCTCCGGGGGCTTTTGCCCTCTCAGTTTAGTTCAGCCACTGATGTTTTGTACATTTGCTTTTTCCAGTTTTTTCAGTGGCTGCTGTTTTGATTTTGTTACACCAGAGAACTAATTTAGGTGGTAAGGTCGTGTGATCTCAGGTGTTTTTGAAATTAGTAGAGTTGGTGCTTTTCAGGGTTTTTTGGGATTGCAGTAAGTGCCCTTCCTATCCTTTTCTATTTAGATAGTTTGGGCCCCAACGTTTGCTCATACTATTTTCTGTCTGTGTCAGTATTTCTTCTTGTCTAACCGCCATTACATGTTTGGGGGCTTTCTATGTTCTTTGGGGATCTGCTCCGGGGCAGATAGCTTTCCTCTTTCTATCTTTAGGTATAGTTAGTTTCTCAGGCTGTGACGAGTCGTCTAGGACCAACGTAGGAACGCTCCACGGCTGCTTCTAGTTGTTGTGGTTAGTCAGGGTACTGCAATCTCATAGCTTCCAACTGCTCTGGTGTATTGCCTTTTTACCTGCACTCCTCAGCTACCAAATCATAACAGGTCAGGGCTTTTATAGCCACTGTGACGCCACACAAAGTAAGCCAATCATTGCAATGCCCTTCTCTAAGATGGTGGTGGCCGCTTCCCATGTCATCGCTTTGCCCACAGTGTGCGTCCTTGCTCATTGGCTGAGAAAAGGCGCCTGAAAGCATTCTGGGAAAACCGACTTTGGCGCTGGGGTCGACAAGCGCATGGCCGACCTCACGCTATGGTCGGGATTCGCTCGGCGAAACCTGACTTTGGCGAAAGTCGGTGATTTTTTAATCTGACCGACCTGTTTAGCTCAACTCTAGTAATCTGGCTTTACAGATAAATCTGGCAGAAGTCTTTTTTACTATTCTGAACCTATCACTTGACTGTGAGTATAGGGTGCTTTAGACATAATTTTTTTTAGATTTTTCTATGTACCATTACTCACATGAAGAAATAGCATCAAATAGCTTGACTCGACTGCAGAAGGCAACTATCATTTCATGAGGTTTATTTTCAAGCTGAATTCTTTCAGTTACGCACAATTACAGTAGCAGAAGCTGTAAAAACTGCAGTAGGCTTGCCATGCACTCACTATAAAGAAACAGAAGGTGACTTGCTGACATTGCTAAGGAGGCAGACAGGGAGAGAGGAAGAAAAATTTTTAAAGTCAAACCTTAATGTATCGCAACCCAACAATAAAATACAATACAATACTCTATGATTCCAAAGTCGTGAGACATGACAGTATTAGATTAGAGATGGGATACAGAAGAGCTAGTGTCCAGCCATGAGGTACACATTGTCATTGGTTGATGACATAATTTTTTTGATCAAAAACAGTTAACTCAGTTTCTCTCATTTTTATGTGGGTATCAATAATTACTTTCGGTATTTATTAATTGCAGAGCGCTGATGCATTTTGCTGGTGTTTATACAGAGCGAAAAGAAGTATTTGATATACTGCTGATTTTGAAAGTTTTTCCACCTACAAAGAATGGAGAGGTCTGTAATTTTTATGATAGGTACACTTCAACTATAAGAGACAGAATCTAAGAAAAAAATCTGAAAATCACATTGTATGGCTTTTATATAATTAATTTGCACTTTATTGCATGAAATAAGTATTTGATACAATAGAAAAACAGAACTTAGTATTTGGTACTGTGGTACACCAAAGGGGGTCTTGCTGGATGGGAGATATATTTCTCCCAACAGGCTAAAGTTTGGTCAGGATTTTCCCTGATCACAAGGACCTGTGATGAGGTCATAGGCACGTGATCAGATCAGCTGATGTGTACCTCACTGAGGGTGTGGACTAGGCCTATTTAACAAGGAGCTGTGGTAGTATGTGGGTGTGGAAGTAAGGAGTTTGGGCTGGAGTCAGCCTGGAAGAAGTGATTTCTGTTACGGTGTGTCAGTGTGCACCAGGAAGCGAGTACCAGACCACTCGGAATGGCACCTGGCGGTCCCTGTTGGCCTGCAGCCGCTTAGTTAAGCCCGTCCCAACAAGGGTGAGTCTGGGACTAGTGGTTCTCCAAACTGGAGTATGTTATGTTCTATTTTTGATTTTTTTTTTGTCTGGACTGTGGACAGTCCACATACAGTTCTTCTCCAAGTCTTTTAAGCTTCAGGGCTCTCGCTGGGCAACATTGAGTTTCAGCTCCTCCAAAGATTTTCAATTGGGTTCAGGTCTTGAGACTAGCTAGACCACTCCAGGACCTTGAAAAGCTTCTTATGGAGCCACTCCTTAGTTTCCCTGTTTGTGTGTTTTCCAGCCATTACCCATCTTCAATGCTCTTACTGAAGAAAGGAAGTTATTGGCCAAAATCTCATGATACATGACCCCATCCATCCTCCCTTCAATATGGGGCAGTTGTCCTGTCCCCTTTGCAGAAGCAAAGTATGATGTTTCCCCCACCATGCTTCACGGTTGGAGCGGTGTTCTTGGGGTTGTACTTATCCTTCTTCTTCCTCCAAACAAATATTTAATAAGTAGGGCCGGTCAAAAGAGTCTACATTGTTGTGGTGGCAGCTTACAAAAAATCTTTTGGCCAAAACAAAAGCTGCTGGCTATATGTGTGATCTGGTGATGAGAACTGTTAATGAGTGATTGGTGAGAAGTGGGTTTTTTCCAAGAGAGAGCGGTGGGACTGTGGACAGTTTGAGGGGTGGAACCTGGGTGAAGTTTCAAGAGGGCCCCAAAAATGTTGCCAGTATGGGACCCAGAAATTCCTAGTGGCAGCCCTGTGTGGACATATGCCTGGCTGTGTGAAGCTAACACAGACCAAAGCCTGTGACGTCAGCAACCATGACAGCAAACATGAATCCCATGGGGGTGCAAGTGCCAGCGGCACTGGACTGTATTTATGTGTTCCTGGCTGTGATCCAGAGGTAAGAAATTTCATGTGTGCAGTGTTTGGACAATAGAAGACATTTTAATTAACTTCTCTTGGTCAATGTCTTACTAAATTCATTGATTAATATGCCGCTGCATTACAGTACCTATAATAGTGGCACAGTGGCTCAGTTGTTATCACTGCTGCTTTGCAGAGCTGGGGTCCTGAGTAAAGATGAGTGAAACCGTACTGTAAAGTTCGGGGTTAGTACTAAACACCTAATGTCTGGTGCTGAACTCCGAACATGGACTTCTTCCGGAAGTCTGCTTTAGAGAGGGTAATAAAGAGAGAGACAATTTTACAGGTCCCCATGGACTTCTATGGGGTTTGAGTTCTGGTTCAAGATCTGGTTCCCAAACCAAACTTTGGACTAAACAAACAAACCTAAAGATCCACGGATCCGCTCATCCCTAGTCCTAGGTTCAAATCTCACCAAGGGAAACATCTGCATGGAGATTGTATAGCCTCCCCGTGTTTGTGTGGGTTTCTTAAGGGTACTCCTGTTTCCTCCCACACACAAAAGACCCACTGTTAAGGAATTTAGGGGACAGCAATGATAACTAGTGTTGAGCATTCCGATACTGCAAATATCAGGTATCGGCCGATATTCGCTGTATCGGAATTCCGATTCTGAGATCCAATATTTTTTGCATATCGGATACCGGACTCGGAGTTTTCCTCTAAAGTCTATGGGGAGTTCCGGTGTCACAGAATGAAGTACGTGACACAGGAACTTCCCGAGAGTGTCACTGTCAGTGTCGGTCGGGTCTGTCAGGAGTCATCAGCACTTACCTGGCAGAAGATCCCTGGTGGTCACGTCCTGGACTCCTGGATGGCCGCCATTACCCTCTCCCTGGCGGTCACGTGCAGCTTCTTGCGATATCTGCACGTGCTGCCGGGTACTGGGTAATCTCGTCCAGCTGTCGCGAGAGTACAGCAGTCCGGATGACGTCTCCGCCGGGGAATCAGCTCTGGTAAGCAGCTCTGTGTCGGGATGTCAGACTCGTTGTGGGACACTCGTTATCTTGGACTACATCGGACAGGGAGTATTTGTGTTGGTTTGTTATTTTTGTTTTTTTACAGGAGATCGATGGCGTCGCAGGATGAGCGTGAAATAAAAATAATGAAAACTGTGTTGTGTTTTATTTCATTAAAATACTTTTTTCTGGCTGTGTATTTTTTTTAAAAATTTACAAACTTTATGATTAATAATGGATCGGTGTCTTATTGACGCCTCTCCATTATTAACCGGGCTTATTGTCACCGTTCAATCAAAGGTGACATTAACCCCTTATTAACCCCGCTTGCCACCGCTACAGGGCAAGTTGATGGGTAAAGTGCCACAATTGGTGCATCTTTGGATGCGCCAATTGTGGGGCTGCTGCAGCCTGGTATTTTTAGGCTGTTGAGGGCCAAAATCCATGGGCCTTGACAGTCTTTTAATACCAGGCCGCAGCAGTCTGCTTTTACTTGGCTTGTTAACAAAAATAGGGGGACCCCCCACGCCATTTTTTTTTTCGAGGGGATCCCCTATTTTTGTTAACCAGCCAAGCTAAGCAGACTGCTGTGGCCTGGCATTATCAGGCTTGCAAGGTTCATGGATCTTGGATCCTTACCAGCCTGAAAAACCAGGCCTCAGCAGTCTGCTTCATCTGGCTGGTTAACAAAAATAGGGGGACCCCCACGCCATTTTTTTTTCGAGGGATCCCCTATTTTTGTTAACCAGCCAAGCTAAGCAGACTGCTGTGGGCTGGTATTATCCGGCTTGCAAGGTCCATGAATATTGGCTCCTTAACAGCCTGAAAAACCAGGCCTCAGTAGTCTGCTTCATCAGGCTGATTAACAAAAATAAGGGGGACCCCACGCCAATTTTTTTTTCGAGGGGATCCCCTATTTTTGTTAATCAGTTCACTTCAAGTCTGCGGGGATTCCCTCTGATGTCACTGTCTGTGCGATGTCCCTGGCTGACCTGAAGTGAAAGTAGGAAGCAATCAATAATGCTAACTACTTCCTCTCCTGTCAGCCAGGAGAGGAGATGATTCAGTCGGGGGTTTACTGCGAGGCTGTCAGCATTAGCTGCGGTCCCTGCAGTAAACGTTAACCCTTTCAGAAGGATTACATCGGGGGACCTGACTGTGCGTCGGATAGGTAAGAATAATGTTGCTTTATTATTTTATTTCTATTTCAGGAGAACAAGGGAATCGAGGATTAACAGTACAATAAAAGATGGTCAAAAAATGTGGTTTTATTTCATTACAATTATTTATTCTTAATGTGTGTGTTTTTTTTATTTACTTCAATAGGATTAATAATTGAAAGTTGTCTAATTGACAGCTCTCAATTATTAACCTGGCTTAAAGTCACCTTTCAATAGCAAGGTGGCTTTAACCCATTATTACCCCATTCGCCACCGCTACAGGGCAATGGGAATAGATGGGCTAAGTGCCAGAAAGGGCGAATCTAATTATAGATTTGCCTTTTCTGGGGTGTCTGTGGGCAGATATTAGTAGCCAGGGGGGGGGCAAAAATAATGGTCCCTCTCTGGGCTATTATTATCTGCCCCCACTCGCTGGCTTTGTCTGTCTGGTTGAGAAAATAGGGCGGGAGCCCACGAATTTTTTTTCAACAATTTTACACCTCATATATATATATGTATATATATATATATATATATATACATATATATATATATATACATGTCATTGTGACTCATATATATATATATATATATATATTTATAGTAAATACACTTCTACATAGTATAATAGCTGCTAATTCAATTGCCGGCTTTTGTGAAATTACAGACCCGACATGAAATGACACATGGTTTACATAGAGTTAACCATGTCATTTCATGTAGGTTTGATATATGGCTTTCACTAACAATTACATGAGTGTATGTGTGCAAAATTTCAGACATGTAGGGGTTAATTAAAGGTGTAAATTCGTAGGAAAAAAAAGCGTTTTTTTTACAACGAATTTACACCTTTAATTAACCCCTACATGTCTGAAATTTTGCACACATACACTCATGTAATTGTTAGTGAGAACCATATATCAAACTACATGAAATTACATGGTTAACTCTATGTAAACCATGTGTCATTTCATGTCGGGTGGTTCTGTAATTTCACAAAAGCCGGCATTGCCCGGCAATTGAATCAGCGGCTATTTTACTACGTAGAAGTGTATGAACTATAAATATATGTATATATATGTGTCACAATGACATGTGTGTGTGTGTGTGTGTGTGTGTGTGTATATATATATATATATATATATATATATATTATATGTATTCTATGTGTGTATATCTAGTGTTTACAAGGAAAGAAAGGGTTTTTTTTAATTACGATATTTCTGTCCCATTGACTTGCATTGGGTTTCCGGTATCGGATCGGCGATACCCGATACTTTTTGAGTATCGGGCCGATCCAATCCGATCCGATATTTCTGGATATCGGGCAGTATCGCTCAACACTAATGATAACGCAAAATAATTATAAATCATGTCCAGGAGCTATTCCTATGCTTTGTGTTTGTCCATATATGCTTTCTCAGGGCAGTTCTGCTTATAAGAATTCTATCTAGAGCTGGAATCCCTTTTTTCTTTAAGCATGTATTAGTGCCTGCCATTGTCCAAATGCTTGCATGACCTGTATCAACCACTGTGTACTCTCAATTCTGAATATTTTTCTGATTTGAAAACTCAACTATCTCTTATGACTGTTATGTAAAAATATTTAGACTTGAGAGTCCTCAGTGGTTGATACCTTTTAATGGCTAACTGAAAAGATGGTGACAAATTGCAAGCTTTCGAGACTACTCAGGTCTCTTCATCAGGCGAAGACTAATACAACATCTGAAGAATCACATATTTATACATAACACAGTACAGAAAAAATGCAATAAGACAAGTGACGTGAAGCAGAACTGTCATTATGCCACTCTCAAGTCTAAATATTTTTCTATCTACTGGCTAATACGGTACGAAGATATACATCTTTCCTATACTGTTATGTAGTATGACAGTAGAGTAGGAGGAAAAGGGCAAAGGCTTGCTGCAATTACTGCTATCTGGCTCAGCATCTCTGCTTCAAAAGGCAGATAGTACCTGGTAACAGGCAATAAACATCAAGTTAGACAGAAGGGAGACACCTAGTAGATGGCAGTGTCAAGTATTTTTTCCTGGTGGGGGCACTGTAAAGAATTTTGGGTACATAAAGTTTTTAGCAATTTGTTCATCATCACATTGCGCATCCTATGTGAATATGTTTATTGAAACAGCAACCATTTAATTTTTCTGGATGAGCTAATTTGTAACATGACTATTATAAAACACTCTGTACTTCAGCAGACAGCTGTCAGGTAGCTAGCAGTGTGCCTTGAATAAACTCTCACCATGGTAATGGAACCCTATAGGAATTCTAGAATTCTATTATATTCCAATTATAGAGGAGTTCTTATTGCACTGCATACATAGAAATTCAAGTATCATCAGAGACCTGCTGGTGGTAATACAAATAGTTTGCTTGTGATATTTGAAAATAACATGTAGGCACAATATCTTGGTCCAATTTTATTGATATTTAACCCCTTTACCCCAAGGGTGGTTTGCATGTTAATGACCGGGCCAATTTTTACAATTCTGACCACTGTCCCTTTATGAGGTTATAACTCTGGAACGCTTCCATTGATCCTGGTGATTCTGACAATGTTTTCTCATGACATATTATACATCATGTTAGTGGTAAAATTTCTTTGATATAACTTGCTTTTATTTGTGAAAAAAATGGAAATTTGCCAAAATTTTTTAAACTTTCACAATTTCTCAACTTTGAATTTTCATGCCTATAAATCAAATATACGGCACACAAAATACTTAATAAGTAACATTTCTCACATGTCTACTTTATATCAGCACAATTTTGGAACCAAAATTTTTTTGGGTTACGAAGTTATAAGGGTTAAAAGTTAACCAGCGATTTCTCATTTTTACAACACCATTTTTTTAAGGGGACCACATCACATTGGAAGTCACTTTGAGGGGTCTATATGATAGAAAATACCCCAAAGTGAAACCATTCTAAAAACTGCACCCCTCAAGGTGCTCAAAACCACATTTAAGAAGTTTATTAACCCTTCAGGTGCTTCACAGGAATTTTTTGAATGTTTAAAAAAAAATGAACATATAACTTTTTTTTCACAAAAAAAATTATTTCAGGTCCAAATTTTTTATTTTCCCAAGGGTAACAGGAGAAATTTGACTTCAAATGTTATTGTGCAATTTGTCCTGAGTATGCTGATACCCAATATGTGGGGGAGAACCACTGTTTCAGCGCACGGCAGAGCTCGGAAGGGAAGGAGCGCCGTTTGACTTTTTCAACTAAAAATTGGCTGGAATTGAGATCGGACACCATGTCGCATTTGGAGAGTCCCTGATGTGCCTAATCAGTGGAAACCCGACAAAATTGTAACTCCAACCCTAACTCCAACACACCCCTAGCCCTAATCCCAACTCTAACCCTAATCCTAACCCTTATCCCAACCCTAACGCTAACCCTAACCCCAACCCTAATGGGAAAATGGAAATAAATACATTTCTTTTAATTTTATTATTTTTCCCTAACTATGGGGGTGATAAAGGGGGGTTTGATTTACTATTCATAGCAGGTTTTTTTATCAGGTTTTTATGATTGGCAGCTGTCACACACTAAAAGACGCTTTTTATTGCAAAAAATGGTTTTTGCATCACCACATTTTGAGAGCTATAACTTTTCCAAATTTTGGCCCACAGAGTCATGTGACATCTTATTATTGCGGAACGAGTTGACGTTTTTATTGATACCATTTTCGGGCACATGACCTTTTTTCATTGCTTTTTATTACGATTTTTGGGAGGCAGAATAAACAAAAACCAGCAATTGAGGAATTTCTTTGGGGGGGTCCTTTATACGGTTCTTCATGTGGTAAAATTGATAAAGCAGTTTTATTCTTCGGGATAGTACAATTACAGCAACACCACATTTATATTTTTTTTATGTTTTGGCGCTTTTATACAATAGAAACAATTTTATATAAAAAATAATTATTTTTGCATCGCTTTATTCTGCGAGCTATAACTTTTTTTTATTTTTTCGCTGATGATGCTGTGTGGCAGCTCATTTTTTGCAGGACAAGATGACATTTTCAGCGGTACCATGTATATTTATATCCGTCTTTTTGATCACGTGTTATTCCACTTTTTGTTTGGCGTTAAGATGGTAAAGCAGGTTTTTTGCCTTTTTTTATTTATTTTTTTTTTTTAAGGAGTTCACTAAAGGGGTTAACTAGTGGGACAGTTTTATAGGGCAGGTCGTTACAGACACGGCGATACTAAATATGTGTACTTTTATTGTTTTATTTTATTTACCGTATATACTCGTGTATAAGCCGAGATTTTCAGCACCTTTTTTCATGCTGAAAATGCCCACTCGGCTTATACACGAGTCATAGGGCAGAAACCAGCGGGGGAGGGGATGCCGCGGCAGGAGCCGGTGGCTGGGACATCATACTCACCCCTCCCGTGCCATCGCTGAACGTCCCTGCAATCCTGTGTTCTCCCCGGCTTCCTGCAGCTCTCCAGCGCTGAGCGGTGACGTAATACCCGCTCATTAAGGTCATGTAATATGGACGCGACGCCACTACCATAGGCGTGGCGTCCATATTCATGACCTTAATGAGCGGTATTACGTCACCGCTCAGCGCTGGAGAGCTGCAGGAAGCCGGGGAGAACGCAGGATTGCAGTGACGTTCAGCGATGGCACGGGGAGGGGTGAATATGTGAGTCACACATACGGTACCAGGGCTTATGGGGTACTCGGCACCGAGCCCATTGAAGTCTATGGGGAATGTCACAAGTAGCACAGCTCGGTCCGTTGCCCTGGGCGCTCACACAAAGGGGAATATTTACAGGGGATTTTAGTAATAGTTCGTGACGCCACCTGTTATGATTTGGTAGCTGAGGAGTGCAGGTAAAAAAGGCAATACACCAGAGCAGTTGGAATCTATGAGATTGCAGTACCCTGACTAACCACCACAACTAGAGGCAGCCGTGGAGCGTTCCTACGTTGGTCCTAGATACCTCGTCACAGCCTGAGAAACTAACTATACCTAAAGATAGAAAGAGGAAAGCTATCTGCCCAGAGCAGATCCCCAAAGAACATAGAAAGCCCCCAAACATGTAAAGGCGGTTAGACAAGAAGAAATACTGACACAGACAGAAAATAGTATGAGCAAACGTTGGGGCCCAAACTATCTAAATAGAAAAGGATAGGAAGGGCACTTACTGCAATCCCAAAAAACCCTGAAAAGCACCAACTCTACTAATTTCAAAAACACCTGAGATCACACGACCTCTACCACCTAAATTAGTTCTCTGGTGTAACAAAATCAAAACAGCAGCCACTGAAAAAACTGGAAAAAGCAAATGTACAAAACATCAGTGGCTGAACTAAACTGAGAGGGCAAAAGCCCCCGGAGGGGACCCTGAAGGCCCCCACAGAAGTGCAGGACAAAATGCAAAAATCAAGCACAAAAACAAAAGAAGAAAATGTCTTATCTGTTAGCAGGAGATGCAGACACGACACAGCAGGCTACAAAGGAAACAGGAATCAAGGATTGAGACCAGAACAATTGATCACCGGCCACCCTGATGGGAAGGCGACTCCCTTAAATAAGACCAGTCAGTAACACCTGATTCCCAATCCTCACAATCTTCACTGGACAGTCCAGTACCGCTTGTAACCACCAGAGGGAGCCTCTGCTCAGAACTCATTTCAAGTCCATTCACAACAGTACCCCCCCCTTGAGGAGGGGTCACCGAACCCTCACTTGAGCAACCAGGTCGGTCAGGATGAGTTCTATGATACGCACGGATGAGTCTCCTAGCATGGATGTCCGAAGCAAACACCCAAGAATTGTCTTCCTGACCATAACCTCTCCACTTAACCAAATACTGGAGTTTCCGTCTAGAAAAACGAGAATTCAATATTTTCTCAACCACAAACTCCATATTGCCCTCAACCAGAACAGGGTCAGGAGGCAAAGCAGTAGGAACCACTGGCTCAACAAACCTCTTCAACAAGGACTTGTGGAACACGTTATGGA
The DNA here is from genome assembly GCA_033576555.1 of Oophaga sylvatica. Taxonomy (NCBI): domain Eukaryota; kingdom Metazoa; phylum Chordata; class Amphibia; order Anura; family Dendrobatidae; genus Oophaga; species Oophaga sylvatica. The sequence goes on from JARQOD010008079.1 coordinate 20,600, forward strand.
TCTTAAATGTCCCTGGAAGAAGCAAACGAAAAGAAACAGGATTAAGAATCTCCATGATCTTATAAGGTCCAATGAACCTAGGCTTAAATTTAAGAGATGCCACTCTCATAGGAATATTTTTTGAGGACAACCAGACCAAGTCCCCACTTTAAAGCGAGGACCATCAGTCCTATGCCGGTTAGCAAACCGCTGGGCCCTCTCCTGAGAGAGGGACTACCTCTCACTACCTGGTCCCAAATCTGTTGCATACGCTCCACAACAGAGTCAACACCTGGACAGGCAGAAGCCTCCGTCTGTCCTGAAGAAAATCGAGGGTGAAACCCAGAATTACAGAAAAATGGAGACATCAAAGTGGCAGAGCTAGCCCTATTATTAAGAGCAAACTCAGCCAAAGGCAAAAAAGAGACCCAGTCATCCTGATCAGCAGACACAAAGCATCTTAGATAAGTCTCCAATGTCTGGTTTGTTCTCTCAGTTTGACCATTGGTCTGAGGATGAAACGCCGAGGAGAAAGACAACTGAACACCAAGCTTAGAACAAAAGGTCCTCCAAAATCTGGAAACAAACTGGACTCCTCTGTCAGACACAATGTTCTCAGGAATGCCGTGTAAACGAACCACGTGCTGAAGGAACAAAGGCACCAATTCAGAGGAGGAAGGCAACTTAGGTAATGGCACAAGATGTATCATCTTGGAAAACCTATCACAAATCACCCAGATGACGGTCATTCTCTGAGAAACAGGGAGGTCGGAAATGAAATCCATAGAGATATGGGTCCATGGTCTCTTGGGCACAGGCAATGGCATCAACAAACCACTAGAGCGAGAGCAAGGCTTGGAGCGAGAGCAAGTCCCGCAGGACTGCACAAATTCCCTGACATCACGAGACAAGGTAGGCCACCAAAAGGACCGACTAACCAAGTCTCTGGTATCAAAAATTCCGGGATGACCGGTCAACGCGGAACAATGAATCTCAGACATCACACTCTTTTTCCACTGGTCCGGGACAAACAATTTCCCAACAGGGCAGCGCTCGGGCCCATCCTCCTGACACCCTTCCAGAGCCACTCTCAAATTGGGCGAGATGGCGGAAAGAACTACACCTTCTTTCCAAATAACAGAAGGATCAGATACCTCAGGAGAGTCCGCAAGGAAACTCCTCGAGAGGGCATCCGCCTTAAAATTCTTAGTGCCAGGAAGAAAGGAAACCACAAAATTAAAACGTGTGAAAAACAAGGCCCACCTGGCCTGTCTAGGATTAAGTCGCTTGGCAGATTCCAGATAAACCAGATTCTTATGGTCCGTAAGGACCACCACCTGATGTTTGGCTCCCTCCAGCCAATGTCTCCACTCTTCAAAAGCCCACTTCATGGCCAATAACTCCCGATTACCCACGTCATAATTACGTTCAGTAGGAGAAAATTTTCGAGAGAAAAAGGCACAAGGGTTACTTTTAGAGGTCTCTGGATCTCTTTGGGACAAAACGGCACCTGCCCCAATTTCAGAGGCATCAACCTCCACCTGAAATGGCAGAGAAACATCAGGCTGCCGTAGAACAGGAGCAGAAGTGAATCTCTGCTTAAGTTCCTGAAATGCAGAAACTGCCTCAACAGGCCAATTCACCACATCAGAACCCTTTTTGGTCAAATCAGTTAATGGTTTAACAATAACCGTGAAATTACCAATAAATTTACGATAAAAATTGGCAAAACCCAAAAATCTTTGAAGAGCCTTTAATGAAGTAGGTTGGACCCAATCACAGATGGCCTGAACCTTGACCGGGTCCATTTCAATAACAGATGGGGACAAAATGAATCTCAAAAATGAGATCCTCTGTACGCCAAAAAGACACTTTGATCCCTTCACATACAGAGCATTCTCTCTCAAAATCTGGAATACAGTTCGAACATGTTTCACATGAGAGTCCCAGTCATTAGAAAAAATCAAGATATCATCCAAATAAACAATCAGAAATTTATCCACAAAATCCCTGAAAATGTCATTCATGAAGGACTGGAAGACAGAAGGAGCATTAGTGAGCCTAAAGGGCATCACAAGGTACTCAAAATGCCCTTCAGGGGTGTTAAATGCCGTCTTCCATTCATCCCCGTGCTTAATGCGAATAAGGTTATATGCCCCCCTGAGGTCAAGCTTGGTAAACCAAGTAGCGTTTTTCACCCTGGAAAACAGGTCAGAAATCAAGGGTAACGGATATTGATATTTCACAGTAATATTGTTCAAAAGACGATAATCAATACACGGCCTTAATGAACCATCCTTTTTGGCCACAAAGAAAAAACCGGCACCTAAGGGTGAAGAGGATGGTCTGATATGACCCTTCTCCAATGACTCCTTGATATAAGACCGCATAAAACGTGTGAAAAACAAGGCCCACCTGGCCTGTCTAGGATTATATCATGCAAATGATATTGTCGGGCGAGTAACGGATTATATAAATTTTTGTACTGACACTGTTGTACCAGCTAAAAAGATTCGATGATATGCAAATAACAAGCCTTGGATTACAAAAGAATTGAAACACTTACTAAACAAGAAAAAACTGGCATTTAAAATGAAGGATACTAAGAAACTGAAATTGATACAAAGGGACTTAAAGGGGAAAATTAAGAATGCCCGTGAGGCGTTCCGAATTAAATTAGAAAATAAATTGTCACAGAACAATTCCATGGAGGTGTGGTCGGCATGAAACAGCTAACTGGGTTTAAGGCAAAGTCGGAGCATGGGGAAGAGGATCTTCCCTGGGCTAATGAAATGAATGAGTTTTTCAACAGATTCACCAGCACAAGCACAGCGTCATCAGAAATGGGGGATGGATCTGGGAAAAGATCTGCAGCATTGACATTGGGGGATAAGCTGCCTGCCTTAACTGTCTCCCAAAGCGACGTGGAGAAGACAGTTTAGCAGACTTGTTATTGGCAAAGCAGCTGGGCCTGATGGCCTCAGCCCACATGTCCTCAGAGCATGTGCCAACCAACTGTGTACTGTCTTCCAGCACCTGTTTAACTGGAGCCTTCAATCACAGGGGGTACCAGAACTGTGGAAGACCACCTGCCTGGTGCCGGTTCCTAAGACCACTTTTCCAACTTCCCTACAAGACTATCGTCCAGTGGCCTTAACATCGCATGCTATGAAGTCCTTGGAGAGAATAATACTTGCCTACTTGTGCCCGAGGGTGAGGGCCTACACTGACCCCCTGCAGTTTGCGTACCAGCAGAGATTGGGGGTGGATGATGCTGTAGTGTCTCTGCTACATACAATGCATTCGTTCTTGGACAATGATGGAACTGCAGTGCGCGCTATGTTCTTTGACTTCTCTAGTGCTTTCAATACCCTACAGCTGCTCTTACTACGTAATAAGTTGACTGCTATGGCGGTAGATGAGGGGATGGTGAACTGGATAAGTGACTACCTGACTGACAGGCCGCAGTTTGTAAGGATGGGGGAGGTGGTATCTGGCAGTGTACGGAGCAGTGTGGGAACCCCTCAGGGTACAGTGCTGTCACCCTTCCTCTTCTCATTGTATACAGCTGACTTTCAGTATAAATCTGATTTTTGTCACCTCCAAAAATTCTCAGATGACTCCGTGATTGTAGGGGGCATTGTGGGGGGCCGGGGGGAGGAGGAATATAGAAGGGTGGTTTCTGACTTTGTGGATTGGTGTCAGACTAACTGTCTAGAACTAAATGTAAAGAAAACCAAGGAGATGGTGGTGAGTTATAGAAGGAAAAAGGAAGATTACATACCAATCACCATTGCTGGCCAGGAGGTTGAGATTGTTGAGAGCTACAAATATTTGGGGGTTCACCTTGACAGTAAACTCGATTGGAGGTGTCATACAGAAAAGGTTTACAAGAAGGGAATGAGCAGACTGTACTTTCTGCGGAAGCTCAGGTCGTTCAATGTGTGCAGTAAAATGCTGGAGATGTTCTACCAGTCCGTTGTAGCAAGCGCCATCTTTTTTGCTATCATTTGCTGGGGCAGTAGTGTGCGAGTAGCTGACGCTAATAAACTCAACAAACTTATCAAGAAGGCAAGCGCAGCTGTTGGCCTCCATCTTGACTCTTTTGAGGAGGTATTGGAGGATAGAATTCAGAAGAAGTGTAGGGCAATAATGAACAATAACACACACCCACTATACGAGCTGTTCTTGAATCAGAAGAGCACATTCAGCAGCCGTCTAATCCTACTAAGGTACAAGAAGGAGAAATTCAGGAAATCATTTGTACCTACTGCTATGGGGATGTATAATAATTTCCTAAGGGTGGTAGAAAATAATGACTGATGGCTGGTGTACTAATGTCAATTAACATTATCTTATATATACCTGAACTACACACTTTTATTTATTATGTAATGTTGGTACACCTGTGCAAGATTTGTGTCCTAATATTTTATGTACTGCTGTTTGTATTGCTGCTGTAATACTGTAATTTCCCCCGGGATCAATAAAGTGTATCGTATCGTATCGTATCGTATCGTAGCGTCATGTTCAGGTACAGACAAGTTAAAAAGGCGACCTTTAGGGAATTTACTACCAGGCACTAATTCAAAAGCGCAGTCATAGCTCCTATGGGGAGGCAAGGATGCAGATTTACTTTCGCTAAACACATCAGAAAAATCAATCAAAAAGTCAGGAACATCCTGAGCCTGGGGGGAGGCAGAAAAAACAGAAGTGTTGGTATTAACACATTGGCAGCCCCAACTGGTTACAGACACAGATTTCCAATCCAAAATAGGATTATGAGACTGCAACCAAGGGAAACCCAGCACGATAATGTCATGCAGATTATACAGAACCAAAAATTTGCAGCTCTCCTGATGATTAGGTTCAACCCTCATTATCACCTGAGTAGAGAACTGAGGTTTATTCTCAGCCAAAGGGGTAGAATGGATCCCCAGTAGGGGAATAGACTTCTGTAGGGGTATCAAGGGAAACCCGCAACGTTTAGCAAAATCAAAATCCATCAGGTTAATAGCTGCTCCCGAATCAACGAAAGCCTGAGCAGAAAATGAGGACAGAGAGCATATCAGAGTAACAGTTAATAAAAACTTAGTCTGAACACTACCCAAGACAACTGAGCGTGCAAAACGTCTTCCCCGCTTAGGGCAGACTGAAATAGCATGAGAGGCATCACCACAGTAGAAACATAACCCATTGCGCTTTCGAAACTCATGACGCTGTGCCCCAGAAACCACTCTATCACACTGCATGGATTCAGAAGCAGGTTCACAAGGCAACACTATTCCACGCATACTTCTCCGCTCACGCAAACGTCTGTCAATTTGAATCGCTAATGACATAGAATCATTGAGACCAGAGGGGACAGGGAATCCCACCATAACATCCTTTACATTATCTGACAGACCCTTCCGAAAAAGGGCTGCCAAAGCGTCGTCATTCCATTTGGTCAGGACTGCCCACCTGCGGAATCTCTGACAGTATAACTCAGCGTCATCAAGCCCCTGATTTAATGCCAACAAGGCTTTTTCAGCTTGATCAGTGACATTAGGCTCATCGTACAATAACCCCAAGGCCTGAAAAAATGCATCAACATCACTCAAAACAGGATCCCCAGGTGTCAGGGAAAAAGCCCAATCCTGAGGATCGCCGCGCAGGAGAGAGTTGACAATTTGAACCTGCTGTGCTGCGTTCCCTGAGGACTTAGATTTTAAGGCAAAAAACAATTTACAATAATTTTTGAAATTCAGAAACTTGGCTCGATCCCCCAAAAACAAATCTGGCATGGGAATCCTAGGTTCCACAACAGGCAACCTAGCAAGATAGGTAGCAATACTCCGAACCTCAGTGGCAAGCTGATCCACACGGCCAGACAACTGTGCAAACTCCATTGAGAGAAAAAATCCTCCCCAGCACCCAGAGATACAGAGGGAAAAAAAAAAATGCAACAAACAGAAAAATATCTCTGACAACTCTGACAACCTTTTTTTTTTCTTTCACAATATTTTTCCCTTCTGTGAGTACCATATAATTTTCAGTTTTGGCCGGTGATACTGTTATGATTTGGTAGCTGAGGAGTGCAGGTAAAAAAGGCAATACACCAGAGCAGTTGGAATCTATGAGATTGCAGTACCCTGACTAACCACCACAACTAGAGGCAGCCGTGGAGCGTTCCTACATTGGTCCTAGACGCCTCGTCACAGCCTGAGAAACTAACTATACCTAAAGATACAAAAGAGGAAAGCTATCTGCCCCGGAGCAGATCCCCAAAGAATATAGAAAGCCCCCAAACATGTAAAGGCGGTTAGACAAGAAGAAATACTGACACAGACAGAAAATAGTATGAGCAAACGTTGGCTCCCAAATTATCTAAATAGAAAAGGATAGGAAGGGCACTTACTGCAATCCCAAAAAACCCTGAAAAGCACCAACTCTACTAATTTCAAAAACACCTGAGATCACACGACCTCTACCACCTAAATTAGTTCTCTGGTGTAACAAAATCAAAACAGCAGCCACTGAAAAAACTGGAAAAAGCAAATGTACAAAACATCAGTGGCTGAACTAAACTGAGAGGGCAAAAGCCCCCGGAGGGGACCCTGAAGGCCCCCACAGAAGTGCAGGACAAAATGCAAAAATCAAGCACAAAAACAAAAAGAAGAAAATGTCTTATCTGTTAGCAGGAGATGCAGACACGACACAGCAGGCTACAAAGGAAACAGGAATCAAGGATTGAGACCAGAACAATTGATCACCGGCCACCCTGATGGGAAGGCGACTCCCTTAAATAAGACCAGTCAGTAACACCTGATTCCCAATCCTCACAATCTTCACTGGACAGTCCAGTACCGCTTGTAACCACCAGAGGGAGCCTCTGCTCAGAACTCATTTCAAGTCAATTCACAACAGCCACCTGTGGTTTCTGATCACTTTGACCAGCGCTGCAAGTGAATCTTCTGAGGGGATGTTATGGGGTAGCAAGATGTTAAGTCTCCCACAGGTGAGACTTTTCCCTCAAAGTCTATGGTGGTGCAGGGTTCAGATAATAAGTCAGTCACACACAAGTTGTTCTCTTTCCATACCTTTACTGTAGATGGTTGCAGGTATGTCCCAGGAAGCTGTTCAGGGTGGAGTATGCACATCCAGGTAATTGCTGAGTAGTTTAAAGGCCTCCTTTCCCTTTAAAGTGTATGAGTCCTAACTTGCGTGAAGTCAAGTTTAACTCTTGATGCAACAGCTACGCCTGGTCGACATTGTGGTGGAGCCTTTTGCTTGTTCTGGTGACCAGAAATTGGAAAGAACTAAGCCCTTGTGGCTGATCAGGCCGGACTCCTGTTCTCCCTGACTCCTGTTACGTATCAACACTTAGGGCTACCCTCTGCGACTTAAAGCCCAGCAGGGATTCCGGTTTTCTATCGCTAGCCGTGAAGGTACCAGCAATACTTCGGACCCGGTGTCCGGTTAGTTGAGTGAAGGTTATCTGTCACCGAAGTCACTCCTTCCTAGGGTAACCACTCACCCGTCGCCCTACTCTCCTCCTTAACATAAGCACAAGGCAGCAGTAGGTTCTGTCATTAGCTTTCTTCCTTCTTTCCAAAGCTCGCTGACTGACCCTCAGTTAACTCGATGTTCTGCAAACTGTAGTCCCCTTCCTTCTGTTCCTTCAACAACTCTGTCCAAAGCAGCTTTCAGGACGTTTCGTCAGACTGATTACAAGCCCGCTCCGAGAGTCACTTTCCACTTCCTAGGGTTCTAGCAGTCTGTCTTTTCTGAGATATCAGCTTGCAATCTATCTCTCTTCTGTCTCTGACAGGATATCCACAGAATGACTCACTCCTGAATCACCCAAGACTTGAATAAATACTGACAGGAACTGATCTGAGCTACTGCTGCCTAAGTCACACCCTTAAATAGTCTAAGGTTCCCTCTAGTGGTAATGTTGGGAAGTGTGAGTGTTGTGAATGAATATCAGATTTTGCAGTTACCTTTTAGTGCACACTCCTGGAACATGTGTACCAAGCGCAGCTGGGCCACACATCCCCCCCTAGTTATCATCAGCACTCCCGGGCTAAATAGAAAAAACAATTTTTATAATAACATCAACATATAACTCATCCCTTGCGGGAGGTAAGGACTCTTTAACGTTACAATGTGTACAATGGCAAGTAGAAAAATATCAAAGTACTTTTCACATCAATAAATACAATATAAGATTCTTGTGGAGGACCCGCACCAAAAACCTCCCACATGGGTCCTGGGTGGGCTGCAGGACTTCATTGCTGCAGACCTCACTCAAGGCCACACCATACGGGTTTTTCTTCTGAGGTAGTAAGGTTTTATGTAAAACCAAGATGGGGCACCGAAGTGCGAACTATTTACATTTAAAGTTTTTGGGCTGGCAAAGTCCTCAGCCACGCAGTCCTTACATGAACATTTCAAAGTAGTAAAATCACATTAATACTATGTTAAATGCTTCACATTACCCAACTGGGGTATTCTATTCTATGCAAAATTATACTAATTATGCAAACATCATCAATATTTCAATAAAGTGCAACTTCTTCTTTAACTTTATACAGCTGCAGTAAACCCTGTCTGGGTCCTACTGGTCTTCTTCTTTTTTGCAGATAGTAGTGACGTCTTCCACTCATGGGGCTGGAAGCACGCGATGCTCTCTAGAACGCATTACAAATAGATCATGTCCTGCGATCTGTGTTTGAGTAGCCACAGTTCTTGTTGTACTTAAGCGATTTGCTTGGGACTCAACGGGTGCCTCTTCTGAATATGGGTCTTGCTCAGTAGGGGTCGCTGTTGCAGCATAAGATGCTGGACAAGAAGCAGGCTTGCGCAGTGGCTCAGTTGAGGTCGCATCACGCTGTTGCGATGTGGAACAGAGCTCAGGATATGATGCAGAGTAGGGTGCAGTATACGATGCAGGGCACAATGCAGGTGCGCGGCCTGGCGCTGATGGGGCTGAGGTTTGGGACACTGTGGCATGATGTACATTACTGGCGTCGGTGATGGAGTCGCTAACACGGAAGACGTTCAGGGCATACCATCCTTTAAGACCCCAGTGCCGCGTATAGCTGACTATATCCCCATTCATGAGATCCCTTCCCGGATGTCCCATGGGCAGATGAGATTCCACATCCCTGCGACTGACAAATACCCCTTGGTACAGGCCTGGCTCATGGATGAAACCCCAGCCTTTGCGGAGTTTGAATTCACTAACGCACCCCTGGCGCCGCGGTTCCCGGAGCGTACCTTTATCTCTCCTGACGTTTTCTTTATCAGCGAGAAACTCCTCCTGGTACCGCTGACGGAACTGCTGCACTTCCCTCGGCTCCTGCTGCCGTTGCCGCTCCTGCTCCCGGCGTCGCCACTCATTCTCCGCCTGGGCGGCATATTCTATGTCGTCCAGGTACTCCATATCATCCCAGTCGACCTCCATCATGGATGGCTGGATCCCCTCCGGTGTCCCTACCGGGGGACTGCATTCCGCTGCGTCCTCCTGGCCTGGCTGGCACTCCGGAACGAGCAGGGCCTCCTCAGCCTCCTTCTCTCCCGCCGCATCATCGGTGGAGTCGGGATCAGCACTTTTGGAGCCGGCCTCCGGTTCTTCATCAGCCGCTTGCAGTGGTGGCACAGGTAACGGTTGCGCTTCTGGAGGGGAGAGCGTTGCGTCCCACAGCAGCCGCTGTTTCAGGGCACGCCAGCTTTTCTCCATCTCCTCCACTTCTTTGCGGTGGCGGGCCACATCTTCCAGCACCGCATCCACCTTCTTCACTCTCTGCATTCTTGGGTCGGTCTCCCGACCTGGGGACGGTTCCGGTACAGGTAACAGCTCTTCAGGGGAACGGGGTCTGCGCACCGCCGTTCCTCCACACAGCGTCTCCTGTCCTTCCGCCATCTCACTCCAGGCCAGACTGTATTTTCCATCTGGAACAATCTGGTCTCTTCTGTGGAGGCGGGACTTGCGCATCCTCTTCTTGGCATAGAGGATGAAGAGGAGGCGGATCTCCCTTGCTGTAGGGCAGGTTCTGGTATTGTAATAGCATTTGGATAAGGCGCCCATCACTTTCGCGCCACAGGGGTGGTACGCCCACGAAGGCACGCCCACCTTCTTCACCAGCGCCTCAGGGCGCGAATATGGCGGCAAAATGGCGGAAAATGGCGCCAAAAATCACAGAAACTGCACACAGTCTTTTTCACAAAAACAGTCCAATCTAGGCACACAGGACTCACATCCAGTAAGCTTCATATCCTGTTCGTGACACCAAAGATGAGTCGCACGTACGGTACCAGGGCTTATGGGGTACTCGGCACCGAGCCCATTGAAGTCTATGGGGAATGTCACAAGTAGCACAGCTCGGTTTGTTGCCCTGGGCGCTCACACAAAGGGAATATTTACAGGGGATTTTAGTAATAGTTCGTGACGCCACCTGTGGTTTCTGATCACTTTGACCAGTGCTGCAAGGTGAATCTTCTGAGGGGATGTTATGGGGCAGCAAGATGTTAAGTCTCCCACAGGTGAGACTTTTCCCTCAAAGTCTATGGTGGTGCAGGGTTCTGTTATGATTTGGTAGCGGAGGAGTGCAGGTAAAAAAGGCAATACACCAGAGCAGTTGGAATCTATGAGATTGCAGTACCCTGACTAACCACCACAACTAGAGGCAGCCGTGGAGCGTACCTACGTTGGTCCTAGACGCCTCGTCACAGCCTGAGAAACTAACTATACCTAAAGATAGAAAGAGGAAAGCTATCTGCCCCGGAGCAGATCCCCAAAGAACATAGAAAGCCCCCAAACATGTAATGGCGGTTAGACAAGAAGAAATACTGACACAGACAGAAAGTAGTATGAGCAAACGTTGGGGCCCAAACTGTCTAAATAGAAAAGGATAGGAAGGGCACTTACTGCAATCTCAAAAAACCCTGAAAAGCACCAACTCTACTAATTTCAAAAACACCTGAGATCACACGACCTCTACCACCTAAATTAGTTCTCTAGTGTAACAAAATCAAAACAGCAGCCACTGAAAAAACTGGAAAAAGCAAATGTACAAAACATCAGTGGCTGAACTAAACTGAGAGGGCAAAAGCCCCGGAGGGGACCCTGAAGGCCCCACAGAAGTGCAGGACAAAATGCAAAAATCAAACACAAAGCAAAAGGAAGAAAATGTCTTATCTGTTAGCAGGAGATGCAGACACGACACAGCAGGCTACAAAGGAAAAAGGGAATCAAGGATTGAGACCAGCACAATTGATCACCGGCCACCCTGATGGGAAGGCGACTCCCTTAAATAAGACCAGTCAGTAACACCTGATTCCCAATCCTCACAATCTTCACTGGACAGTCCAGTACCGCTTGTAACCACCAGAGGGAGCCTCTGCTCAGAACTCATTTCAAGTCCATTCACAACAGTACCCCCCCCTCGAGGAGGGGTCACAGAACCCTCACTTGAGCAACCAGGTCGGTCAGGATGAGTTCTATGATACGCACGGATGAGTCTCCTAGCATGGATGTCCGAAGCAAACACCCAAGAATTGTCTTCCTGACCATAACCTCTCCACTTAACCAAATACTGGAGTTTCCGTCTAGAAAAACGAGAATTCAATATTTTCTCAACCACAAACTCCATATTGCCCTCAAACAGAACAGGGTCAGGAGGCAAAGCAGTAGGAACCACTGGCTCAACAAACCTCTTCAACAAGGACTTGTGGAACACGTTATGGATCTTAAATGTCCCTGGAAGAAGCAAACAAAAAGAAACAGGATTAAGAATCTCCATGATCTTATAAGGTCCAATGAACCTAGGCTTAAATTTAGGAGATGCCACTCTCATAGGAATATTTTTTGAGGACAACCAGACCAAGTCCCCCACTTTAAACCGAGGACCATCAGTCCTATGCCGGTTAGCAAACCGCTGGGCCCTCTCCTGAGAGAGGGACAACCTCTCCACTACCTGGTCCCAAATCTGTTGCATACGCTCCACAACAGAGTCAACACCTGGACAGGCAGAAGCCTCCGTCTGTCCTGAAGAAAATCGAGGGTGAAACCCAGAATTACAGAAAAATGGAGACATCAAAGTGGCAGAGCTAGCCCTATTATTAAGAGCAACTCAGCCAAAGGCAAAAAAGAGACCCAGTCATCCTGATCAGCAGACACAAAGCATCTTAGATAAGTCTCCAATGTCTGGTTTGTTCTCTCAGTTTGACCATTGGTCTGAGGATGAAACGCCGAGGAGAAAGACAACTGAACACCAAGCTTAAAACAAAAGGTCCTCCAAAATCTGGAAACAAACTGGACTCCTCTGTCAGACACAATGTTCTCAGGAATGCCATGTAAACGAACCACGTGCTGAAGGAACAAAGGCACCAATTCAGAGGAGGAAGGCAACTTAGGTAATGGCACAAGATGTATCATCTTGGAAAACCTATCACAATTCCCAGATGACGGTCATTCTCTGAGAAACAGGGAGGTCGGAAATGAAATCCATAGAGATATGGGTCCATGGTCTCTTGGGCACAGGCAATGGCATCAACAAACCACTAGAGCGAGAGCAAGGCTTGGAGCGAGAGCAAGTCCCGCAGGACTGCACAAATTCCCTGACATAACGAGACAAGATAGGCCACCAAAAGGACTGACTAACCAAGTCTCTGGTACCAAAAATTCCGGGATGACCGGCCAACGCGGAACAATGAATCTCAGACATCACACTCTTTTTCCACTGGTCCGGGACAAACAATTTCCCAACAGGATAGCGCTCGGGCCTATCCTCCTGACACCCCTCCAGAGCCAGTCTCAAATTGGGCGAGATGTCGGAAAGAAATACACCTTCTTTCAAAATAACAGAAGGATCAGATACCTCAGGAGAGTCCGCAAGGAAACTCCTCGAGAGGGCATCCGCCTTAACATTCTTAGTACCAGGAAGGAAGGAAACCACAAAATTAAAACGTGTGAAAAACAAGGCCCACCTGGCCTGTCTAGGATTAAGTCGCTTGGCAGATTCCAGATAAACCAGATTCTTATGGTCCGTAAGGACCACCACCTGATGTTTGGCTCCCTCCAGCCAATGTCTCCACTCTTCAAAAGCCCACTTCATGGCCAATAACTCCCGATTACCCACGTCATAATTACGTTCAGTAGGAGAAAATTTTCGAGAGAAAAAGCCCAAGGGTTACTTTTAGAGGTCTCTGGATCTCTTTGGGACAAAACGGCACCTGCCCCAATTTCAGAGGCATCAACCTCCACCTGAAATGGCAGAGAAACATCAGGCTGCCGTAGAACAGGAGCAGAAGTGAATCTCTGCTTAAGTTCCTGAAATGCAGAGACTGCCTCAGGAGGCCAATTCACCACATCAGAACCCTTTTTGGTCAAATCAGTTAATGGTTTAACAATAACCGAGAAATTACCAATAAATTTACGGTAAAAATTGGCAAAACCCAAAAATCTTTGAAGAGCCTTTAATGAAGTAGGTTGGACCCAATCACAGATGGCCTGAACCTTGACCGGGTCCATTTCAATAACAGATGGGGACAAAATGAATCCCAAAAATGAGATCTTCTGTACGCCAAAAAGACACTTTGATCCCTTCACATACAAAGCATTCTCTCTCAAAATCTGGAATACAGTTCGAACATGTTTCACATGAGAGTCCCAGTCATTAGAAAAAATCAAGATATCATCCAAATAAACAATCAGAAATTTATCCACAAAATCACTGAAAATGTCATTCATGAAGGACTGGAAGACAGAAGGAGCATTAGTGAGCCCAAAGGGCATCACAAGGTACTCAAAATGCCCTTCAGGGGTGTTAAATGCCGTCTTCCATTCATCCCCGTGCTTAATGCGAATAAGGTTATATGCCCCCTGAGGTCAAGCTTGGTAAACCAAGTAGCGTTTTTCACCCTGGAAAACAGGTCAGAAATCAAGGGTAACGGATATTGATATTTCACAGTAATATTGTTCAAAAGACGATAATCAATACACGGCCTTAATGAACCATCCTTTGTGGCCACAAAGAAAAAACCGGCACCTAAGGGTGAAGAGGATGGTCTGATATGACCCTTCTCCAATGACTCCTTGATATAAGACCGCATAGCGTCATGTTCAGGTACAGACAAGTTAAAAAGGCGACCTTTAGGGAATTTACTACCAGCACTAATTCAATAGCGCAGTCATAGCTCCTATGGGGAGGCAAGGATGCAGATTTACTTTCGCTAAACACATCAGAAAAATCAATCAAAAAGTCAGAACATCCTGAGCCTGGGGGGAGGCAGAAAAAACAGAAGTGTTGGTATTAACACATTGGCAGCCCCAACTGGTTACAGACACAGATTTCCAATCCAAAACAGGATTATGAGACTGTAACCAAGGGAAACCCAGCACGATAATGTCATGCAGATTATACAGAACCAAAAATTTGCAGCTCTCCTGATGATCAGGTTCAACCCTCATTATCACTGAGTAGAGAACTGAGGTTTATTCTCAGCCAAAGGGGTAGAATCGATCCCCAGTAGGGGAATAGACTTCTGTAGGGGTATCAAGGGAAACCCGCAACTTTTAGCAAAATCAAAATCCATCAGGTTAATAGCTGCTCCCGAATCAACGAAAGCCTGAGCAGAAAATGAGAACAAAGAGCATATCAGAGTAACAGTTAATAAAAACTTAGTCTGAACACTACCCAAGACAACTGAGCGTGCAAAACGTCTTCCCCGCTTAGGGCAGACTGAAATAGCATGAGAGGCATCATCACAGTAGAAACATAACCCATTGCGCTTTCGAAACTCATGACGCTGTGCCCCAGACACCACTCTATCACACTGCATGGGTTCAGAAGCAGGTTCACAAGGCAACACTATTCCACGCATACTTCTCCGCTCACGCAAACGTCTGTCAATTTGAATCGCTAATGACATAGAATCATTGAGACCAGAGGGGACAGGAATCCCACCATAACATCCTTTACATTATCTGACAGACCCTTCCGAAAAAGGGCTGCCAAAGCGTCGTCATTCCATTTGGTCAGGACTGCCCACCTGCGGAATCTCTGACAGTATAACTCAGTGTCATCAAGCCCCTGATTTAATGCCAACAAGGCTTTTTCAGCTTGATCAGTGACATTAGGCTCATCGTACAATAACCCCAAGGCCTGAAAAAATGCATCAACATCACTCAAAACAGGATCCCCAGGTGTCAGGGAAAAAGCCCAATCCTGAGGATCGCCGCGCAGGAGAGAGATGACAATTTGAACCTGCTGCGCTGCGTTCCCTGAGGACTTAGATTTTAAGGCAAAAAACAATTTACAATTATTTTTGAAATTCAGAAACTTGCTCGATCCCCCAAAAACAATCTGGCATGGGAATCCTAGGTTCCACAACAGGCAACCTAGCAAGATAGGTAGCAATACTCCGAACCTCAGTGGCAAGCTGATCCACACGGCCAGACAACTGTGCAAACTCCATTGAGAGAAAAAATCCCCCAGCACCCAGAGATACAGAGGGGAAAAAAAAAAAACAGAAAAATATCTCTGACAACTCTGACAACCTTTTTTTTTTTCTTTCACAATATTTTTCCCTT
This sequence comes from Oophaga sylvatica, assembly GCA_033576555.1. Classification (NCBI taxonomy): domain Eukaryota; kingdom Metazoa; phylum Chordata; class Amphibia; order Anura; family Dendrobatidae; genus Oophaga; species Oophaga sylvatica. The sequence goes on from JARQOD010008079.1 coordinate 36,159, forward strand.
CTGTGAGTACCATATAATTTTCAGTTTTGGCGGTGATACTGTTATGATTTGGTAGCTGAGGAGTGCAGGTAAAAAAGGCAATACAGCAGAGCAGTTGGAATCTATGAGATTGCAGTACCCTGACTAACCACCACAACTAGAGGCAGCCGTGGAGCGTTCCTACGTTGGTCCTAGACGCCTCGTCACAGCCTGAGAAACTAACTATACCTAAAGATAGAAAGAGGAAAGCTATCTGCCCCGGAGCAGATCCCCAAAGAACATAGAAAGCCCCCAAACATGTAAAGGCGGTTAGACAAGAAGAAATACTGACACAGACAGAAAATAGTATGAGCAAACGTTGGGGCCCAAACTATCTAAATAGAAAAGAATAGAAGGGCACTTACTGCAATCCCAAAAACCCCTGAAAAGCACCAACTCTACTAATTTCAAAAACACCTGAGATCACACGACCTCTACCACCTAAATTAGTTCTCTGGTGTAACAAAATCAAAACAGCAGCCACTGAAAAAACTGGAAAAAGCAAATGTACAAAACATCAGTGGCTGAACTAAACTGAGAGGGCAAAAGCCCCCGGAGGGGACCCTGAAGGCCCCCACAGAAGTGCAGGACAAAATGCAAAAAATCAAGCACAAAAACAAAAAGAAGAAAATGTCTTATCTGTTAGCAGGAGAGCAGACACGACACAGCAGGCTACAAAGGAAACAGGAATCAAGGATTGAGACCAGAACAATTGATCACGGCCACCCTGATGGGAAGGCGACTCCCTTAAATAA
>JARQOD010008080.1:0-36929 GCA_033576555.1 Oophaga sylvatica
TGCAGATAGAAATTCTTTTTTTTAAGGCTGTGAAACTTGTATAGATGGCCTAATACAATGATACCTTCAGACTGCAATAGACAAATTATTCTAATTTTTGATAAAAATTGGTGAGATCATGTGCTGGCCTTTGTATAGATGGCCTAATAGAATGAGTACCACAACTGCTACTATGCCCAAAATTATTGTCCAGGAGAGATGCAGATAAAATTTTTTTTTTTACTGTTAAGGTGAGGCTTTGTATAAGATGGCCTAATACAATGAGTACCACGACGCACATCAATTTGTCCAGCAGATGCGATCAAAATTTATTTACGGGTGAGCTTTAATAGAATGGCTAAATCAATGGTACAACCTGCTACATGCCCAAAATTATTGTCCAGGAAGATGCAGATAAAAATTTATTTTTTTAACCGGTGAGCTTGTATAGATTGCCTTAAAGAATGAGTACCAACACTGTACTATGCCCAAAATTATGTACATGCAAGATGCAGCAAAAATTATATAATTCTTTTTATTGGGTGGAGCTTTGTATAGATGGCCTAATACAATGAGTACCACAGACTGCTACTATGCCCACAATTATTCTACAGGCAAGATGCAGCAAAAATATGAGTATTCAATGCTGCTGGACCTTTGTATAGATGGCCTATATAATGAATACCACAGACTGCTACTTTGCCCAAAATTATTGTCCAGGCAAGATGCAGATAGAATTTTTTTTTTAAGGCTGGTGGAGCTTTGTATAGATGGCCTAATAGAAGAGTACCACACACTGCTACTATGCCCAAAATTATTGTCCAGGCAAGATGCAGATAGAAATTCTTTTTTTTTTTAAGCTGGTGGAGCTTTGTAAAGATGGCCTAATACAATGAGTACCACACACTGCTACTATGCCACAATTATTCTACAGGAAGATGCAGCAAAAAATTATGAGTATTTCAATGCTGCTGGACCTTTGATATAGATGGCCTAATACAATGAGTACACAGACTGCTTACTATGCCCAAAATTATTTCAGCAAGATCAGCAGAAATTTTATATGTTTAACGGTGTAGATTTGTATAGATGGCTAATACAATGATACCACAGACTGTACATCCAATTATTTCAGGCAATGCAGCAAATTTTATTTTAATCGTGACTTGTATAATGGCCTAATAGATGATACCACAATGCTACTATGCCCAAAATTATTGTCCAGCAGATGCAGTAAATTTTTTTTTTTAGCGGTGAGCTTTATAGATGCCTAATAAAGAGTACCACAACGCTCATCCACATTTTACAGAGATGCACAAATTATATATTTCAATGCGGTGGAGCTTGTAAGATGGCCTAATACAATGATACACAGACTGTACTCCCACAATTATTCTACAGCAAGATGCGAAAATTTTTTACCTGGTGAGCTTTGTATAGATGCCTAATAGATGAGTACAACACACTGCTACTATGCCAAAATTATTGTCAGCAAGATGCAGAAAGAATTTTTTTTTTAAGCTGGTGGAGCTTGCATAGAGCCTATAGAATGATACACACACTGCTACTATGCCCAAAATATTGTCACAAATCAGTAAATTTTTTAAGCTGTGACTTTAAGATGGCTAATAAATGAGTACCACACGCTACATGCCCAATATTCCCAAGATGCATAAAATTTTTAAGCTGTGACTTTGTATAATGCCTATAAGAGTACCCAGACTGCTTAGCCAATTATTCCGCAAATGCAGAAAAATTTTTTTAAGCGTGGACTTGTATAGATGCCTAATAAATGAGTACCCAGACTGCTACTATGCCCAAATTATTCAGCAAGATGCAGAAAAATTTTTAAGCTGGACTTTGTAAGATGCCATAAATGAGTACCACAGACTGCTACTATCCAAAATTTGTCCAGCAAGATGCAGAAAAATTTTTTTTTTAGCTGTGAGCTTGTATATGGCCAATAAATGAGTACCACAACTGCTACATCCCAAAATTTGTCCAGGAAGATGCAGATAAATTTTTTTTTTTACCTGGAGCTTGTATAGATGGCCTATAAGATACCACAACTGCTACTATGCCCAAATTATTGCAGATGCAGAAATTTGCCCAAATATATTCTACAGGCAAGATGCAGCAAAAATTTGATTTTTTAACGCTGGTGGAGCTTTGATAGATGGCCTAATAGAATGAGTACAACACACTGCTACTATGCCCAAAATTATTGTCCAGGCAAGATGCAGAAAGAATTTTTTTTTTTTTAAGGCTGGTGGAGCTTTTCAAGATGGCCTAATAGAATGAGTACCACACACTGCTACTATGCCCAAAACTTATTGTCCAGTCAAGATGCAGCTAAAAATTATGAGTATTTCAATGCTGCTGGACCTTTGTATAGATGGCCTAATAGAATGAGTACCACAGACTGCTACTATGCCCAAAATTATTGTCCCGGCAAGATGCAGATAGAAATTCTTTTTTTTTTAAACTCTGGTGTAGCTTAGTTTAGATGGCCTAATAGAATGAGTAGCACACACTGCTACTATGCACACAATTACTGAACAGGCTAGATGCAGCGAATAATTAGGAGTGATTTGAACACTGGTGTAGCTTAGTATAGATGGCCTAATAGAATGAGTACCACACAATGCTACTATGCCCAAAATTATTGTCCAGGCAAGATGCAGATAAAAATTCTTTTTTTTTAAACTCTGGTGTAGCTTAGTTTAGATGGCCTAATAGAATGAGTAGCACACACTGCTACTATGCACACAATTATTGAACAGGATAGTTGCAGCGAATAATTAGGAGTGATTTGAACGGTGGAGTAGCTGACAAAAAGTGATAGCAACTGCTGTAACCTAGCCCTGAAAAGGGCTGCAATTACAAATAGCCACTGTCCCAAGTTGACCTATCTGTCTATTTAAGACTGAGCACAAACCTGCCTGCTAAAACTGCTAGGAACTGATGTAACGTAGCCCTCAAAAGGGCTGCAATTACGAACTATTTCCTACTCCCTAAACCTTCCTCTCTATTTCTCAGCTATTTCGCTTGCAAGTCGCAGTTGCACAATGCACACACAATATAGCGCTAACAGCAGCAGCAGTGCCGTCTAACACTGAGCTGCAGCAGTGAGAAAATGGTGGCGAGGGGGAAATGGCTGGGTCTTATAGGGCAAGGACATGTGTCATACACAGCCAATGACACATGCCCTTGCTTGTGTGAAAAAAAGCACCTCGCTCCGTGTGTGCGCTGCTGATAGGCTGACAGACTGCACCGCCCACTGGAAATGCGGGAAAGAGAAAAAAAAATGGAGATCTTCATTATCTCTGCAGAGATCCATGCCATGCCCCTCCCCCCGCCACGCTGGACACTCAAAATGTGTATTAACAGTGATTCTCAGCATAACTGTGAAAAAATCCAGTGATGATTTAGGTGCACGAACATAACCTCCAACAGCCAAATTTTTTCCAAATCGTTCGGGTTCGTCGAACAACTCGAACACCGCCCAAAACAGCTCGAATTTGAGATTGGCGAACAGTTCGCTTCGAACACCGCTCATCTCTAATTATTAGGAAGTTGGTACTCCCATAATGTTTGCCTATGCAGTGAATGCAAGGCCTGCCCCAAATTTGGAAGCACCCCAATACTCCTTGGAAGAGACGTGGAGGAGGGTCTCATAAAAATCTGTTCCCATTGCAAAGGAGCGGGTCTCCTATACTTATAATGCCCAAGCAGTAAGTGTATGGGCTGACAAACATTTCCCCCTGGGGGTATACCTCAACATACTGTCTAAAAATGTTGTTTACGGGCATCATAAATACCCTTTAAAACAATAATGTGGATGTTGCTTCACGGACCACGGTCACCCTGGTGATATAGGGCACACAGGCGGCGTACTTTGACAAGCAGATCCGGCAGCTCCGGGTTAGTTTTGAGAAACCACTGAACCACGAGGTTAAGCACATGGGCCAGGCATGGTACGTGTGTGAGCTCTCCTTGCCTCAGAGCCGCCTACAGGTTCCGGCCATTGTCACACAGGACCATGCCTGGCTGTAGGCTCAGCGGTGTCAGCCACAGATCTGCCTGCTCTTTCAGAGCTGTCCACAACTCTTCAGCATTGTGCAGTTTGTCACCTAAGCATATTAGCTTCAGCACAGCCTGTTGCCGCTTGGCTGAGGCATTGCTGTAGTTTTTCCAGCTTGTGACTGATGTGGTCATTTCGGAGATGGAGGCTGCAGATGAGGAGGAGGTGCAGGAGCTGTACACTGTGGGGGCTACCCTGATTGACCTAGGGCCCGCAATCCTCGGCGTCGGGAGGATGTGTTCCATCCCAAGGTCTGACTGGGTCACGGCTTGCACTATGTTAACCCAGTGTGCTGTCAGCGAGATGTACCATCCCTGCCCACAAGCACTTGTCCACGTGTCCATGGGTTGGTGTACTTTCCCAGTAACTGCATTGTTGAGTGCACGGCTAATGTTGTGGGACACGTGCTTGTGTAATGCGGGGCCGGCACACCGGGAGAAATAGTGGTGGCTGGGGACCAAGTACCGAGGGATGGACGTCGCCATCAGGTTGCGGAAAGCTTCCGTCTCCACGAGTCTAAAAGGCAACATTTCGAGCGCAAGCAGTCGCTAAATGTGAGAATTTTGTAGAGTGGCCTGTGGGGCGTTGGCTGCGTATTTGAGCTTGCTTTCCAAGGACTGGGGTATGGGCAACTGAACGCTGCACTGGGACAAAGACGTGGACGTGCTTGCTGATGGTGCTAGTTGAGTGTGTGCAACGACAGGTGCAGGGCAGGAGGCATCTTTACATGCACCATGGACAGGGATTGACTTGCACGCACAACAGAAAAAGAAGCAGTGCTGTCAGCCGCAGACATTGTTCCTGGACCCTGGTTTTCGGCCCACAAAGTCGGGTGCTTTGCTGCCATGTGCCTGATCATGCTGGTGATGGTCAGACTGGTAGTTTTGCTACCCCTGCTGATGCTGGCATGGCAGGTGGTGAAAATGGCCTTTTTGGGGTTATCGTCAGAGTCTTTAAAAAATAACCAGACTCGGGAAGACCTAACAGTTGTACTGGCAACTTCCGTCGTGTTGGTGTTATGGGAACGGTTGCCCGCCTTCTGTCTGTGGCCACCACATTGCTTCTTCCTGCCTGTTGGGGTGCTACGCCTCCCTCCTCCTGTGTGCTGCTGTCCTCGCTCTGTATGTCCTCCTGCCAGGTTGGGTCAGTTACTATATCATCCACCACCTCGTCTTCCACTTCCGCACCCTGGTCCTCACGCGAGTCTCTCGCCTCAATACCCAGCGCTCGGACCGAAGCGTTCAGCTGCATAGAAATACATGCAGCCGCACTTCTGTCCCGAGTGCCGAGTATTGAGGCCGGGTATTGAGGCGAGAGACTCGCGTGACTTTCACGCATTGCAGTCGCAAGTGTGACCACCGCCTTACTCTAACACAAGATCACACATTCACCATTACCCTAGCACATGATCACACAATCACTGTTACTCTAACAAAAGATCACACAATCACCGTTACTCTAGCACATGATCACACAATCACTATTACTCTAAGGCCGGGGTCACACTAGCGTATGGCATCCGATGCGAGAGCTAATGACCCTCGGCTCCTGCTCTGCTGCGATCGGGAGCCGAGTCTCATGCAAGTGTGCTCACAGAGAGGATCGGAGCACAGCTGCGGAGGAGATGGAGAAATGAATTTCTCTATCTCCTCCGTTGCCGGGGTCAGCGTAAAAATCGCACAGCACTCGCATGGTACGATTGCTGTGCGATTTTTTATTGCATCGCAGGATGCGATCTGATGCAATCCGATTTGCGATGCTGCGATTTTTTTCCAGTCTGATCGTGATCCGATCCAGGCTGGGAAAAAAATCGCAGATGAAAACACCATCACAGATTAACATTGGTCCAAATTCAATACGATTTTTTATCGGATTGAATTTGTCCAATTTGATCGCAAGTGGGCATGAGCCCTACCACAAGGTCATACAATCACCATTACTCTAGCACATGATCACACAATCACTGTTACTCTAGCACATTGGAGCACCCGCCAGGGCCGGGGGTACTCAGTACCAGGCCGGCTCTTAAGGGGATGTGTCACGGCAGCAGTGACCCGGGCCGTGGCCTGGGCGTTCAATGAAAATGATGATAAGGGGATGATAAAGTTTATAAAAGATAGTTTGTGATGCCACCTGTGGTATTCGGCATTTAGATGTTAGCCGACGCTGCTTGAAGAGACCGCTGGGGCTGATGATGAAGCAGCAGAGTTGTTACAGCTCTCCACAGGTAGAGCTAAGCCCCAGGGCAGTAATAGTGTAAAATGATGGTGATGACGGTTGTAGTGCAGGGCTGAGGGGACGCAGCAAATGAACAGGAGGACACAGCGGGTGCAGCCATCACATTTTTACTCAAAGTTTGAGGTGCAGACCAGGGCACTGAGTACAGATGGTAATGGAGATCCAGGCAGCCTAGAAGCAACTTAGGAACCACTAAGCCAGATGGGTTGGAGGCCTCCTTTCTGCGCTGTCCTATGAGGTCCTTGCTGCCTAAAGCTATGCTTGGTCCTCTGTTCCTTACTGTCCTGTGGTACTTACCCGTATGGCAGGCAGCTTGAGCTTTTTGCAGGTGTCGCTCCCCTATGGAGGCTCCAGGCTCTGATCTGCTGTTGTGCCTTCAGGCGTATGATGGAGCCAGGAGGCCTGCAGTCTCCTGCCCTCCGGATTTGGCTGCTGGGACTGTTGTACTTGTGCAGCCACAGACTCCGGCATCCGGTTTCAAGCGCTCAGCCCTGGGGTGAGATTGGTCACAGCTCCAATCCCCAGGGTTCCCTAAACTTCTCCTTTCCTCTCTCTTTACTCTGCTCTTGGGGCGAACTCCTCACTCCTTCAGTCCCCAGCACTAACTGACTAACCCTGCCTCCAGGCCAGAACTAATAGGGAAGTTCCCCTAAAAATGGGTTTAGAGCTCCCCCTTCTGTTCTGGAGTTAGGAAAAGTGTTGCATGTTGTTATTACCTGGCCAGGGGATCCCTCCTTACTTTTAGGCATGACTTCATCCCCTGTGAGGGAGGCAATGCCACTGTGGCAACCGGACTCCTGGGGTGCCACAACATGATCACGCAATCACCGTTACTCTAGCACATGATCACACAATCACCGTTACTCTAGCAAATGATCACACAATCATTGTTACTCTAGCAAAAGATCACACAATCACCGTTACTCTAGCACATGATCACACAATCACTGTTACTCTAACACAAGATCACACAATCACCATTACTCTAACACATGATCACGCAATCATCGTTACTCTACCACATGATCACACAATCACTATTACTCTAGCACATGATCACACAAACACCGTTACTCTAGCACATGATCACACAAACACCATTACTCTAGCACATGATCACACAATTACCGTTACTCTAGTCCATGATCACACAATCACCGTTACTCTAGCAGTTGATCACACAATTACGTTACTCTAGTCCATGATCACACAATCACCATTACTCTAACAAAAGATCACACAATCACCGTTACTCTAGCACGTTACTCTAGCACATGATCACACAATCACTGTTACTCTAACAAAAGATCACACAATCACCGTTACTCTAGCACGTTACTCTAGCACATGATCACACAATCACTGTTACTCTAACAAAAGATCACACAATCACCATTACTCTAGCACATGATCACATAATCACTGTTACTCTAGTCCATGATCACACAATCACCGTTACTCTAACACAAGATTACACACTCATTGTTACTCTAGCACTTGATCACACAATTAAGTTACTCTAGTCCATGATCACACAATCACCGTTACTCTAACACAAGATTACACACTCATTGTTACTCTAGCACTTGATCACACAATTAAGTTACTCTAGTCCATGATCACACAATCACCGTTACGCTAACACAAGATCACACAATCACCATTACTCTAGCACATGATCACACAATCACAGTTACTCTAAAACAGGATCACACAATCACCGTTACTCTAGCACATGATCACACAATCACAGTTACTCTAAAACATGATCACACAATCACCGTTACTCTAGCACATGATCACACAATCACTGTTATTCTAGCACATGATCACACAATGACCCTTACTCTAGTCCATGATCACACAATCACTGTTACTCACCATTAGTCACTTTCAGTTTGGCAGGATAACTGATATCACTTATGTAGGTGTAACACTGGTAGTCCCCTATATCTCTCCATAAAGCAGACAGGACAGTAAAGTTCTGTTACTGAGCATGTGCCGGTTTTTCATCTATATACCAGTAATACATTTGTCTTCTCTGGTCATCTGAGACCACATCACAGGATATTGTCACGATGTCACCAGACAATATGTTTCTTCAGTAGGGTTTTGTTGGAATATTTTTAGCGCAACAACTCCATTTCTGTCTATGAGTGTTTAGTTGCTAGATTTGTATGCTGTTTATAAAGTTAAAAAAAACTCCCAGAGGCATACACAGGGAGAGCATGTGACTGTTTTTCCTGTTTTCCTGTGTCTGTGTATGAGAGAAGCAGCCTGCTGTAGATGCTGCACAGATGGAGACACACAAATAAATTATTCCTGATCTATTAAGCTTAATAAAGAAGCTCTGTTGTCACACGCTTGGAGAGTATCCTGAATAATCCGCTGCCAACAGGTTATGGGCCCAGAGTGACACAGAACCCCAGAGTAACATAGCAAAAGCTCACAGAGCAACAGAGAAGATGTCCACTAGCAGCAATCCTGTTCAAGTCCTGGAAATTCAAGGTGAAGATGTTGCTCATAAGAGAAAGTACGTGGAAATATACTCAAGAATAAGTGCCTCATCTATTACCAGATGATTGGCTAGAGAAGGACCAGAAAGCACAAAGCACGATCACCCTCAGTGTAGATAATAATCAGATTGTGCATATATGCATGTGTGCAACTGCAAAGGAGTTGTGGGATGAGTTACAGAAAGTGCATGAAAGATCAAATCTCAGCAACAAGCTTTATCTCATGAGAAAGCTGTATCAGTCTAAGCTAAGTGATGGATAGAATATGCAGGACTATGTAAGAAACACCCTAGAGATTGTGGAGCGTCTCAGGGGTATTGGAGAAGAAATTAAAGATTTTCATGTTGCTGCACTTCTATTATGTGGTCTTCCAGATAGTTATGACATAGTCGTGACTGCACTAGATGCACGGCCAGATGATGAGCTGACACTAGAGTATGTTAAAGCAAACTTGTGGATGAATTCAAGAGAAAAATGCAGCATGTAAGCAGCAGGAATGAATCCAGAGCAGAAACAGCATTAAAGACACAGGATTTCGCTAAATATAAGAGTAATCTAAGAGAAACTCATGAATATTTTATCTGTAAAAAGCCCGGCCGCATTAAAGAAGACTGTAGAATTTGGAAAGCAAGAATGAGTCAGCTTAAAAAGTAGAACAGTCATCAAAAGGTTAAAACAGCTATAAAGGAAGATTCTGCATGTGTTGAAGCTGCATTTAATGCCAGTACAAGCCCATCTGCAAAGCATATATGGTGTATAGATTCTGGTGAAAGCAGTCATATGACAAATAACAAGGATTTCTACACTGACCTTAATGAAAGCAAGTCAGAAAAGGTCATCTTAGCTAATCACTATATGACTTCAGAAGGAGTAGAAGACTGCTACCTCCACTGTCCAGTTTCCTCAGCACAAAGCAGAAAGATCCCAATAAAGGATGTTATCTATGTTCCCAGCCTTGAAAGCAAACTTCTGTCAGTAAATAAGCTCAGGCAAAATGGGAATGCAGTTACTTTTAAAGATAACAGCTGCATCTCAAAGAAGGGTCACACTCTTGCAGAAGGAAAAATCCAAAGTGAACTTTATCAGCTAAAATGCAAAGAAAGAGTGTACAGTGCTAGACATGATCTGCATAGGAACTGTATCCATGTATGGCACAGACGTCTTGGGCACAGAGACCCAGAAGCAGTAAGGAAGCTAGCTCAACTTGTAAATGGTATTGAAATCAACCAGTGTAGTCAAATGATGAAGTGCACCAGCTTTCTTAAAGGGAAAATGTCCAGAAAATCCTTTCCTAAAATAAGCACCACTAGATCTGCACAGCCACTGGATCTGATACATACAGATGAATGTGGTCCAATGAGTGTTCAAACTCCTAGCAGGAAGAGATTTTCTCACATTTATTGATGACTACTCCAGATATACAGTCGCCTTCCTGCTTCACAGTAAGGATGAAGTTCCACAGAAACATGAAGAATATCTTGCTGTAGTGTATAACAAATTTGAAAGAATGCCAAAAGCCCTGCATGCAGATAATGGAACCAAATATACAAGTGGTAAGGTGCAAACCATTTTGAAAAAGAATGGAATCGTGTTCCAGACTACCACTCCAAACAACCCAGAATAAAATGGCATTGCAGAGAGAAAGAACCGTACTCTCTGTGAAAGTGGAAGAAGTATGTTGTTTGATGCGAATCTACCTACTACGTATTGGGGAGAAGCCATCATGACAGCTTGCTATCTTTAAAACAGAGTGCCAGGTAAAGCCACAAATAAAACTCCATATAAGCTATGGAACTGCAAGAAGCCTAACCTGAAGCACCTCAGGATATTTGAAAGCAAAATGTTTGTGTATGTTCCCAAAGAAAAATGTTCCAAGTGGGAATCACACGCAAAGCAAGGAGTCCTGGTGGGCTATAGCGAAGCTCAAAAGGGATACAGAATCCTGCACCCAGAGACCAACACAGTAACAATCAGCAGAGATGTAGTGATTGATGAAAACTCTGTATCGCTCAAATTCCATGAAGTTACACCAGTTATTCAACCTAATAAGCAAGAACAAGAATCTCAATCACCAAACCCAGACACCGAAAAGGAAAACACTGAAGTGTGGATAAGCTCTGAAGCCACCAAGGAAGACACAGAAGAACCAAGTCAATCTCCAGTCAGGAGATTAGAAAGGCCAAACAAAGGAATCCCAGCTAGACGCCTTTCTTATATGGTCAGAACACTTACTAAACCAATTTGGAATGTCAGAAGCCAAAGGTGCGTCAACACCAATGGATCCGTCCTGCTTAAAGTTGGAAGGAGAAGAAGATCTGCTACCCAGCAATGAAAGTTACAGACAAGCAACCACAACTCGTCCAGATATCACAGCCAGTCAGAATTCTCTGCCGACGTGTAAGCAAGCCACGCCAAAGAGACTGGAATGCAATTAAGAGAATTCTTCAATATCTTAAAGAAACTCAAAGGCTAAATCTTAAGATATCTGCATCAGGAGATCTCGCTCTCAGAGGTTATGTGGATGCAGATTGGACTGGAGATTCAAGTGATCGGAAATTAACAAGTGGTTACTGTGAGGGATCTCACGGGAAGGGGGTCAACTTCGCTCACCTCGGGGGAGGGGAGAGAAGGACCTAGCAGGGGTCGGCTCTTTGGTGCCACCACTTGCTCCAGGTCAGTCAGGGAACTGCACCTAGGGCAAATAGTCGCCGGAAAGGCTTCCATTATAGGTATGAGTTATTGAGGCGCTCCCAATGAGGAGGGATATACAGTACAGACCAAAAGTTTGGACACACCTTCTCATTCAAAGATTTTTCTGTATTCTCATGACTATGAAAATTGTAGAATCACACTGAAGGCATCAAAACTATGAATTAACACATGTGGAATTATACATTACACTTTACAAAAAAGTGTGAAACAACTGAAAATATGTCTTATATTCTAGGTTCTTCAAAGTAGCCACCTTTTACTTTGATTACTGCTTTGCATGCAGAAAAGGTGAACGGATGGATTCTACATGCCTGGTTCCCACCGTGAAGCATGGAGGAGGTGGTGTGATGGTGTGGGGGTGCTTTGCTGGTGACACTGTTGGGGATTTATTCAAAATTGAAGAGGTGAGCGGTCCAGCTCACCCCAAACCATCTCGATTGGGTTCAGGTCTGGTGACTGTGGAAGCCAGGTCATCTGGCGTAGCACCCCAACACTCTCCTTCTTGGTCAAATAGCCCTTACACAGTCTGGAGGTGTGTTTGGGGTCATTGTCCTGTTGAAAAATAAATGATGTTCCAACTAAACGCAAACCGGATGGAATAGCATGCTGCTGCAAGATGCTGTGGTAGCCATTCTGACTCACTATGCCTTCAATTTTGAATAAATCCCCAACAGTTTCACCAGCAAATCACCCCTGCACCATCACACCACCTCCTCCATGCTTCACGGTGGGAACCAGGCATGTAGAATCTATCCATTCACCTTTTCTGCGTGCAAAGCAGTAATCAAAGCAAAAGGTGGCTACTTTGAAGAACCTGGAATATAAGACATATTTTCAGTTGTTTCACACTTTTTTGTAAAGTGTAATGTATAATTCCACATGTGTTAATTCATAGTTGTGATGCCTTCAGTGTGATTCTACAATTTTCATAGCCATGAAAATACAGAAAAATCTTTGAATGAGAAGGTGTGTCCAAACTTTTGGTCTGTACTGTATATCACCAGTCCAGGCTGGGGATATATATAAAAAACTCACGGCCGTCACTGCCAGAGTTCCTCACTAAAACAATACGGTATTCTGCCACCAGTTCCTCGTTTGTAATAAGCCCCGTCCGACAGCAGGCTTATATCGGGTCAGGAACCCACCCGGGTAGCGGATCATATAACCAACCAAGCGTACAGACTTGGGGATTCGTGGATCAAGATAAAAGAGCAGCCCAAGATTAATTTTATATTTAATTGCCTAAAAGGCAATATACAAGCATATATTAAAAGAACAGTATACAGGTATGCAGTCAGGAGTGTAGTACAAAGGATAGGGTATAGATAGGTTGCAATTACTGTGTTATGTAGCATGTGACCACAGGGAGGCGCTGATGGATCACAGGACCAAATCTTAGCTACAGGCTTTCCTAGCTCCGTCTGAAAATGGGTCCTCCGGTCAAAAAAAAAATACAAACTGAGCTCCAAGTGAGGAGCTGACACTTATCCCCTTGGCTGTTCCTCCACAATCTGCGCCCACCCCTGGGCTTGTGCAGCCTCTCTCCTCCCATCTCTGAGAGTATGATTTTCAGTCTAGAACCGTGGATGGCCCACAACTTTCCGCCCGAAGCTCTGAATGGGATGGCAGTGGTGCCACTGAATTCCGCTGGATTTTATCTGTGCATAGAGACTAAATATGCGTACTGTATGTCATTCCTATTAGCTATGCTTTATAACTTCATAATCCAGAGTGCTACAGGTTGTTATCGGGCATGGGCGTCTGTGGGAAGGAACGCCGATTCGGATGATTTGCTCGGCTAGGCTCAGAGATATTGCATTCTGTTATTATAGGTAATTTTCCAGATTCAATACCTCATACCCTTGCTGTGCTTTGTTGTACTACAAGGTATAACCATGATACAAAAGTTTGCCTGTAGCTTGCAGGGGACTTCACACCTTTGTGTTACAAGCTTCAAAGGATTTGTTCTTGGTTTTTAATTAAAGATAAACAGTGCTTGGCATTTTATGGCCTTGGGGAATGCAAGGGTGGGGGCATATTTCAGGAGAGGAAGGAGTTGTCCTGAACTTAAAATCCAAAATGGATTCTCCCTTGTCCCTCACAGTTACTTGTTCAAGTTAGGAGAAAATTCAATTTCTTGGTCCAGCAGAAAACAAGTGTCAGTCGCATTATCTTCTACAGAAGCAGAATATATGTCTGCTGCTTATGCAAGTCAAAAAGTAATTTGGTTGAAACAACTTTTGGAAGATTTCGGCAAGCCATTAGCTCAACCAACAGTTATCTGTGAGGACAATCAAGGATACATTAAACTTGTCAGCAGTGAGAAGATTAGTTCAAGGACTAAGCACACTGATGTAAAACATCACCACTTATGTGACTTAGTGGAACGTGGTATACTCGAGTTTGTTTATTGCGAGTATGACAAAATGATAGCTGATGGTATGACAAAACCATTATCAAGAGCCAAGTTTGTGGACTTCAGAACCGCAATGGGACTAAAGCCCCAGTCTCACATAGCAAGATCATTAGCGAGATCGCTGCTGAGTCACTAGTTTTGTGACGCAACATCGATCTCCCCAGCGATATCGCTGTGTGTGACATTCAGCGACGATCAGCCACCCTGCTGGGTATCGCTGATCGTCGCTGAATGTTCTGGACATTTTTTTGATCGTTGGTCTCCTGCTGGCCAGCACGCATCCCTGCGTGTGGCAGGCAGGAGACCAGTGATCAGCTGGTAACCAAGGTACACATCGGGTTTCCAGGCGCCAGGCGGCGCCTGGAAACACGATATGTACATTGGATACCAGCGCGCTGCTGCAGGGGAGCTGGTAACCAAGGTACACATCGAGTTTCCAGGTGCTGCGCAGCGCCTGGAAACCGATGTGTACCTTGGTTACCAGCTCCCTGCACCAGCGGGCTGGTATCCAATGTACACTGTGAGTAACTAAGCGACATTACCCACAGTGTCGCTGTCCTGATCGCGGCCTGAGCTGCCTGTTTGTTCATGTAGCGACACACCAGTAGAGTTGAGCGATACTTTCCGATATCCAAAAATATCGGATCTGAATGGTATCGCCGATATCACTAAAATATCGGCGATACCGATACCGGAAGTCCCATGTAAGTCTATGGGACAGAAATATCGTAACTAAAAAAACCTCTTTCTTTCCTTGTAAACACTAAATAAACACACATAGAATACATATATATATATATATATATACATGTCATTGTGACATATATATATACATATATTTATAGTTTATACACTTCTACATAGTAAAATAGCCTCTGATTCAATTGCCGGGTAAAGCCGGCTTTTGTGAAAAGACAGAAGCACCCGACATGAAATGACACTTGGTTTACATAGAGTTAACCATGTCTTTTCATGTAGTTTGATATCTGATTTGCACTAACAATTACATCAGTCTATGTGTGCAAAATTTCACACCTGTAGGGGTTAATTAAAGGTGTAAATTCGTTGTAAAAAAAAACGGACTTTTTTGCTACGAATTTACACCTTTAATTAACCCCTACAGGTGTGAAATTTTGCACACATAGACTGATGTAATTGTTAGTGAAAACAATAGATCAAACAACTTGAAATGACATGGTTAACTCTATGTAAACCAAGTGTCATTTCATGTCGGGTTCTGCATTTTCACAAAAGCCGGCAATTGAATTAGCGGCTATTATACTATGTAGAAGTGTATGAACTATAAATATAAATATATATATATATATGTGTCACAAATTCAATGACATGTATATATATATATGAGGTGTAAAATTGTTGAAAAAAAATGCGTGGGCTCCCGCCCTATTTTCGCAACCAGACAAACAAAGCCAGCGAGTGGGGGCAGATAATAATAGCCCAGAAAGGGACCATTATTTTTGGCCCCCCCCTGGCTACTAACATCTGCCCCCAGACACCCCAGAAAAGACAAATCTCTAATTAGATTTGCCCTTTCTGGCACTTTGCCCGTCTATTCCCATTGCCCTGTAGCAGTGGCGAATGGGTTAATATGGGGTTAAAGCCACCTTGCTATTGAAACGTGACCTAAAGCCAGGTTAATAATTGAGAGCTGTCAATTAGACAACTATCAATTATTAATCCTATTGCATGAAATAAAAATAAAACACACACACTTTAATTAAAAATCATTTTAATGAAATAAAGACACATGTTTTTGACCATCTTTTATTTTACTGCAAAAACCATTTCCTGTAATAAAAATAAAATAAAAAAGCAAAATTATTCTTACCTATCCCATGCACAGTCAGGTCCCACGGTGTAATCCTTCAGAAAGGGTTAATGTTTACTGCAGGGACCGCAGCTAATGCTGCAGCCTCACAGTAAACCCCCAAATGAATGAGCTCCTCTCCTGGCTGACAGGAGAGGAAGTGGAAAGCTTAATTGATTGCTTTCCACTTTCACTTCAGGTCAGCCAGGGACACAATCAGTGACGTCAGAGGGAACTGATTAACAAAAATAGGGGTTCCCTTCGAAAAAAAAATGGCGTGGGGTCCCCCCTATTTTTGTTAACCAGCCTGATGAAGCAGACTGCTGAGCAGTGGCGTACCGTCAATGAAGCAGACCATGCAGCTGCTATGGGGCCCGGACAGGTGAGGGGGCCCGCGACGGTCGGGTAGCTGTGCTGACACAGTACTACCAGGGGGTCGGCGGGGAGGGCGAGCGCAGATCTTGTATATACTCACCCCTCCTGGTGCTGTCTCTGCAGCCCCTGCTCTTCTCCCACGGTCTCCGACGCCTGTGTTCAGCGGTCAGGTGGTACCGCTCATTACAGTCATGAATATGCACATATTCATGACTTTAATGAGCGGTCCTGCGTGACCGCTGAACACTGGCGGCGGAGACCGCGGGAGAAGAGCAAGGGCTGCAGAGACCGCGCCGGTGGAAGGGTGAGTATAAGGGATATTTACCTGTCCCGTTCCACCGTTGCTCGCGTCCTCTTGCTGCAATGTTCAGGTCAGAGGGCGCGATGACGTCGTTAGTGCGCGCCGCGCCCTCTGCCTGATCATTCACTGCTGGAGGACCCCGAAGACAGCGGCGCTCAGCAGTGGAGAGAGGACAGGTAAATATCTCAGGTGCCGGGGCCCTGAGCGAGCGGTGACATCGGCACCTGGTGTCACCCCCTGCTCAGGACACGGGCACCTGGCCCCCAGCGACGAGAGCTGAGTATGTCTTTTTTTTTTTTGGTTGCAGCAGCTGCGGCAGCATAAGGGCCTATACTATGGAGCATCTATGGGGGCACAATCTATGGGGGCATGATCTATGGAGCAACTATGGGGGCACAATCTATGGGGGCATAATACATTTTTTTGTTTAATGTGTCCCCTCATTGTGCTGGCACTTTACATTTACAATGGCTCTGGGTTTTTTTTTTTTTGGGGGGGGGGGCCATTCAGACTTTTGCTATGGGGCCCCATGATTTCTATGTACGCCCCTGCTGCTGAGGCATGGTATTTAAGGCTGTTAAGGAGCCAATATCCATGGACCTTGCCAGCAGCGTCGGACTGGAGTACCTTGGGCCCACCAGAGAAAAATTATTCTTGGGGCCCACCATCATACTTCCCAACCTTTGAAGAAGGGAAAGAGGGACAAAGGCTGTGGCACGCTGTGCCTGCTGCAGCAAATTTTAAGCCATGCCACGTTGCACCACAGACTGTCCAGGAGTTGGTGGATGCTTTAGTCCAGGTGTGGGAGGAGATCCCTCAGGAGACCATCAGGAGCATGCCCAGAAGTTGTAGGGAGGTCATACAGCATACCTCCCAAATTTTGAAGACAGGAAAGAGGGTCAAAGGCTGCGGCGCGCATAGCGCGCCGCTGCAAATTTTAAGCCACGCCCCGACCACACCCATTTCACAGCTAATCACACCCATATCCTCGCCCCAACCGTACCCATGCCGATACAGCTGACCCTCCGATGACGGTTGGGGGGCCCACTGCTGGCACCGGGCCCCCCCACCGCCTGTTCAGGCCCCATAGCTTCCGGGCGGCAGAGCAGGGAGAGCAGTTCTCCCTGCTCTGCCGCAGAATGTAACTGTATCGGCGTGCTGTGCACGCCGATACAGTTACTGTAGCGTAGCTCCGGGTGGGCCCCCTCAGAGCGCGGGGCCCGGGGCCACCGCCCCCTCTGCCCCGCGACCTATCCTTTCAAATCAGGGCCCACCACGCAGGAGCTGGGGCCCAACGGAGGTTTCTCCGGTGTCCCGGTGGCTCAGTCCGACCCTGCTTGCCAGCCTGATAATACCAGGCCACAGCAGTCTGCTTATCTTTGCTGGTTAACAAAAATAGGGGATCCCCTCGAAAAAAATTGGCGTGGGGTCCCCCCTATTTTTGTTAACCAGCCAGATGAAGCAGACTGCTGAGGCCTGGTTTTTCAGGCTGTTAAGGAGCCAAGATCCATGGACCTTGCCAGCCTGATAATACCAGGCCACAGCAGTCTGCATATCTTGGCTGGTTAACAAAAATAGGGGATCCCCTCGAAAAAAATTGGCGTGGGGTCCCCCCTATTTTTGTTAACCAGCCAGATGAAGCAGACTGCTGAGGCCTGGTTTTTCAGGCTGTTAAGGAGCCAAGATCCATGGACCTTGCCAGCCTGATAATACCAGGCCACAGCAGTCTGCATATCTTGGCTGGTTAACAAAAATAGGGGATCCCCTCAAAAAAAATTGGCGTGGGGTCCCCCCTATTTTTGTTAACCAGCCAGATGAAGCAGACTGCTGAGGCCTGGTTTTTCAGGCTGGTAAGGATCCAATATCCATGGACCTTGCCAGCCTGATAATACCAGGCCACAGCAGTCTGCTTAGCTTGGCTGGTTAACAAAAATAGGGGATCCCCTTGAAAAAAAAACGGCGTAGGGGTCCCCCTATTTTTGTTAACCAGCCAAGTAAAATGCAGACTGCTGCGGCCTGGTATTAAAAGACTGTCAAGGCCCATGGATTTTGGCCCTCAACAGCCTGATAATAACAGGCTGCAGCAGCCCCACATTTGGCGCATCAAAAGATGTGCCAATTGTGGCACTTTACCCGGCTCTTCCCACTGCACTGTAGCGGTGGCAAGTGGGGTAATAAGGGGTTAAAGTCACCGTTGATTGCACGGTGACAATAAGCCCGGTTAATAATGGAGAGGCGTCAATAAGACACCGATCCATTATTAATCCCAAAGTTTTTAAATGTATAAAAAAAAAGAAACAGCAAGAAAAAAGTATTTTAATGAAATAAAAGAGACAACACAGTTTTCATTTCTTTTATTATACACTCATTCCTGCGACGCCATCGATCTTCTGTAAAAAAAGGAAAAAAACAAACCAACAGTATACCACCTGTCCGACGCAGTCCATAGTAACGACTGTCCCACGACGATCCAGCTCTGCTACATCGCAATGACAGGCAGAGCCTGTCATCGCAACGCAGCACAGCTGATTACCTGCTTCCCCGGCGGTGACGTCATCGGACTGACTGCTTTACGGCCGCGATTACCCAGCAGTCACTGCAGTTATCGCGAGAAACTGCATGTGACCGCCGGAGAAAGATGATGGCGGCCATCAACCAGTCCAGGCCGTGACCACCGGAGATCTTCTGCCAGGTAAGTGCCGCTGGCTCCTGACAGACCCGACCGACGGACACTCACAGTGACAGTGACAATTCCGATTCCGGTATACGATATATGGAAATATCGAAAGTCAATATCGAAAGTCCGATACAGCTAATATCGGCCGATACCCGATACTTGCGGTATCGTATCGCTCAACACTACACACCAGCGATCCTGACAAGTGCATATTGTTGTCGGGATCGCTGGTGTGTCACTATGTGTGACGAGGCCCTAAGGCCGGAGTCACACTGGCGACAAAAACGGACGAGTGCAATGCGATGAAATATCGCATTGCACTCGGACCAATGTTAATCTATGGAGCAGCTCCCAGCATCCGATTTTTTTCTCGGCCGTTATTCTTGCGCCGAGAAAATCGCAGCATGCTGCGATTGTCACCGATTATTGGGTGAGAATCACCAGTGCAAGTCTATGGGTGCGTGAAAACATCGGATTACACACGGACCAAGCGTGTGACTTGCGAGAAATACGCACCGGTGTCCTTTAGAAAAGCCGGCAATTCATCCCTGGCTATACTGTAAAATTACACTGACAGGTTTAATAAAGAATGGAAAGAATAGATATACACACAGAGTATATATATATATATATATATATATATATGTATATATATATATATGTACACACATGTCATTGTGACATATATATATAATATATTTATAGTTCATACACTTCTACATAGTATAATAGCCACTAATTCAATTGCCGGCTTTCATTACAGAACCCGACATGAAATGACACATGGTTTACATACAGTAAACCATTTCATTTCATGTACTTTGATATATGGTTTTTATTAACAATTACATGAGTGTATGTGTGCAAAATTTCATACATGTATGTGTTAATTAAATGTGTAAATTTGTTGAAAAAAAATGCGTGGGCTACTGCGGTATTTTCTCCACCAGACAGTGAAAGCCAGTGAGTGGGGGCAGATAATAATAGCCTATGGAGGGTGCATTTTTTTGTGCCCCCCTGGCTACTAACATCTGCCCCCAGCCACCGCAGAAAAGGCACATCTATTATTAGATGCGCCTTTTCTGGCACATAGCCCATCTATTCCCATTGCCCTGTAGAGGTGGCGAATGGGTTAATAATGGGTTAAGGCCACCTTGCTATTGGAAGGTGACCTTAAGCCGGGTTAATAATGGAGAGTTGTAAATTAGACAAGTATCCATTATTAATCCTATTGTATTAAATGGTTAAAAAAACACACACACATTAATTAAAAATTATTTTAATGAAATAATTACACACATTTTTTGACCATAATTTATTGTACTGGTAATCCTTCTGAATCCCTTGTTCTCCTGTACTAAAAATAACATAATAAAGCAAGCATATTCTTACCTCTCCGGCGCTCAGTCAGGTCCCCCGCTGCAATCCTTCAGAAAGGGTTAACAGATTTACAGCAGGGACCGGAGCTAATGCTGGCAGCCTCGCTGTAAACCCCCGAATGAATGAGCTCATCTCACCGGCTGACAGGAGAGGAGCTGATTAGTGTGGGAAGCTTAATCGATTTCTTCCCAAGCTAATCATTTCACTTCAGGTTAGCTGGGGATTCCCTCTGACGTCATTGATGCTGTGCAGAGTCCCCAGCTGACCTGAAGTGAACTGATTACCGTGGGAAACAATCAATTAAGCTTCCCACACTAATCAGCTCATCTCCTGTCAGCCTGGAGATGAACTCATTCATTCGAGGGTTTACAGCGAGGCTGCCAGCATTAGCTACTGTCCCCGCTGTAAACATGTGTGGCACCGTATCAAAAGCTTTTGAGAGTCCATGAACACCACGTCCACTGCGTTCCCTTGGTCCAATCCGGAACTTACCCCTTCATAAAAGCTTATCAGATTAGTCTGACAAGAACGGCCCCTCGTAAACCCATGTTGATATTGTGTCATGAGGTTATTCAGCCTCAGATACTCCAATATAGTATCCCTTAAAAAACCCTCCAGGATTTTACCCACATTAGTGGTGAAGCTCACTGGCCTATAATTTCCAGGTTCAGTTTTTTGCCCCCCTTTTGAATATTGGCACCACATTTGCTATACGCCAGTCCTGTGGTACAGACCCCGTTATTATGGAATCTTTAAAGATTAAAAATAATGGTCTATCTATGACTGTACTTAATTCCTGCAGTACTCAGGGGTGAATCGCATCCGGGCCCGTGGATTTGTGATTTTTAGACGCTGCCGTACTTCCTGCTGGGTTAAGCAGGTGAAATTTAACCCCTTACTGCCATCGGACGTACTATCCCGTCCATGGTACCTGGGCCCGTATGACCATGGACGGGATAGTACGTCTCGTGCGATCGGACGCGCTCCCGGGGAGCGCAGCCGATCGCGGCCGGGTGTCAGCTGATTATCACAGCTGACACCCATGACTGTGTGTCAGGAGCGGTCACGGACCGCTCCCGGCACATTAACCCCTTGCACACCGCGATCAAACATGATCGCGGTGTACTGGGGGCACAGGGGAGGATCGCGCAGGGTGGGGGCTCCCTGCGCGCCCCCCTGAGACCCTCAGAGCAGCGCGATGTGATCACGCTGTTCTGAGGGCTTCCTCCCTCCCAGGACCCGGATCCAAGATGGCGCCGGGGTCCTGGAGGGAGGCGGCTACCTCAGTGCCTGCCGAGAGCAGGCACTGAGAAGCCTGCTGCACTGCCTGAGCGATCGCTGGTGTGACAGAGTGCTGTGCACACTGTGACACCAGCGATCTGATAAAATACAGTGATGTCCCACCCTGGGACAAAGTAAAAAAGTTAAAAAAATAAAAATAAACATGTTTTAAAAAAAAATCCAAAATAAATAAAAAAAAATATATATATTCCCCAATAAATTCACTTCTTCCTGTAAATAAAAAAAACAAAGCAATAAAAGTACACATATTTGGTATCGCCGCGTCCGTAACGACCCCCCTATAAAATTGTCCCACTAGTTAACCCCTTTAGTGAACCCCTTAAAAAAAAAAAAAAAACGAAGCAAAAAATCAATGCTTTATCATCATACCGCCAAACAAAAAGTGGAATAACACGCGATCAAAAAGACTGATATAAATAAACATGGTACCGCTGAAAACGTCATCTTGTCCCGCAAAAAACGAGCCGTCATAAAGCATCATCAGCGAAAAAATAAAAAAGTTATAGCTCGCAGAATAAATCGATGCAAAAATAATTATTTTTTATATAAAATTGTTTTTATTCTATAAAAGCGCCAAAACATAAAAAAATGATATAAATGAGGTATCGCCATAATCGTACTGACCCGAAGAATAAAACTGCTTTATCAATTTTACAACACGCGGAACGGTATAAACGCCTCCCCCAAAAGAAATTCATGAATTGCTGATTTTTGTTCATTCTAACCTCCCAAAAATCGAAATAAAAAGCGATCAAAAAAGTCACGTGCTCAAAAATTGTACCAATAAAAACGTCAACTCGTCTCGCAAAAAATAAGACCTCACATGACTCTGGGGCCAAAATATGCAAAAATTATAGCTCTCAAAATGTGATGATGCAAAAACTATTTTTGCAAAAAAAAAGCGTCTTTTAGCGTGACAGCTGCCAATCATAAAAACCCTCTATAAATAGTAAATCAAACCCCCCTTTATCATCCCCTTAGTAAGGGAAAAATAATAAAATTAAAAAAAAGTATTTATTTCCATTTTCCCATTAGGGTTAGGGTTAGGGTTGCGGCTAAAGTTAGGGTTAGGGTTGGCGCTAAAGTTAGGATTAGGGTTAGGGTTGGGATTAGGGGTGTGTTAGGGTTAGGTTTGTGGTTAGGGTTGGGACTAGGGTTAGGGGTGTGTTGGGGTTAGGGTTGGAGTTAGAATTGGGGGTTTCCGCTGTTTAGGCACATCAGGGGCTCTCCAAATGTGACATGGCATCTGATCTCAATTCCAGCCAATTCTGCGTTGAAAAAGTCAAACGGTGCTCCTTCACTTCTCAGCTCTGCCATGCGTCCAAACAGTAGTTTATCCCCACATATGGGGTATCAGCGTACTCTGGACCCCAAGAGTTATTGTGCAATTTGTCCTATTTCTTCTGTTACCCTTGGGAAAATAAAAAACTGGGGGCGAAAATATCATTTTTGTACAAAAAAAATTATTTTTTTGTTTTTACGGCTGTACATTATAAACTTCTGTGAAGCCCTTGGGGCTTCATAGCGCTCACCACACATCTAGATAAGTTCCTTGTATGGTCTATTTTCCAAAATGGGGTCACTTGTTGGGATTTCCACTGTTTAGGCGCATCAGGGGCTCTCCAAATGCGACATGACGCCCCCAGACCATTCCATCAAAGTCTGCAATCCAAAACGTCACTACTTCCCTTCCGAGCCCCAACGTGTACCCATACAGTAGTTTTCTCCCACATATTGGATATCAGCGTACTCAGGACAAATTGGACAACAACTTTCGGGGTCCAATTTCTCCTGTTACCCTTGTAAAAATAAAATATTGGGGCAAAAAAATCATTTTTGCAAAAAAAAAAGGATTTTTTATTTTTACGGCTGTGCATTATAAACTTCTGTGAAGCACTTCGGGGTTCAAAGTGCTCACCACACATCTAGACAAGTTCCTTGTGGGGTCTATTTTCCAAAATGGGGTCACTTGTGGGGGTTTCCACTGTTTAGGCGCATCAGAGGCTCTCCAAATGCGACATGACGCCCCCAGACCATTCCATCAAAGTCTGCAATCCAAAACGTCACTACTTCCCTTCCGAGCCCTGACGTGCGCCCATACAGTAGTTTTCTCCCACATATTGGGTATCAGCGTACTCAGGACAAATTGGACAACAACTTTTGGGGTCCAATTTCTCCTGTTACCCTTGTGAAAATAAAATATTAGGGGGCCGGAAGAAAATCTAATTTTTGTAAAAAAACAAAGATTTTGATATTTTTAAACGGCGTATACGTTATAACTTCTGTAAGCATCTTCGGGTTCAAGGTGCTCACACACATCTAGACAAGTCCTTGTGGGGTCATCTTTCCAAAATGGGGCGTCACTTGTGGGGTTTTTCCACTGTTATAAGTGCAACCAGGGGTCTCAAATGTGACATGAGCCCCAGACCATTCCATCAAAGTCTGTCAATTCCAAAACGTCACTAGGTTCCCTTCCGAGCCCTGACGTGCGCCCATACAGTATTGTCTCCACATATTTGGTATCAGCGTACTCAGACCCAAACTTGGACAACAACTTTTTGGGTTCAATTTCTTTCTGTTACCCTTGTGAAAATAAAATATTGGGGGCGAAAAAATCATTTTTGTAAAAAAAAAAAGATTTTTTATTTTACGGCTGTACGTTATAAACTTTAGTGAAGCACTTTGGGGTTAAAAGTCTCACCACACATCTAGATAAGTTCCTTGAGGGTCTAGTTTCCAAAATGGGTCATTTATGGGGGTTTCCACTGTTTAGGCAATCAGGAGCTCTCCAAACACGACATGGCGTCCCAGCCAATTCTGCGTTGAAAAAGTCAGACGCGCTCCTTCCCTTCCAACTCTGCCATGCACCCAAACAGTGGTTTACCCCCACATATGGGGTATCAGCGCACTCAGACAAATTGCACAATAACTTTTGGAGTCTTGTTACCCTTGGAAAAATAAAAATTGGGGTGAAAAGATCATTTTTGTGGAAAAAATATGATTTTTAAATTTTACAGCTCTACGTTATAAACTTGTGAAGCACTTGGGGGTTCAAATTGCTCACCAAAGATCTAGAAAAGTTCCTTAGGGGGTCTAGTTTCCCAAATGGGGTAATTTGTGGGGGTTTCCACTGTTTAGGCACATCAGGGGCTCTCCAAATGCAACATGGCATCCAATCTCAATTCCAGTCAATTTTGGTTGGAAAAAGTCAAATGGTGCTCCTTCCATTCCGAGCTCTGCCGTGCGCCCAAACAGTGGTTCCCCCCACATATGGGGTATCAGCGTACTCAGGACAAATTGGACAACAACTTATGTGGTCCAATTTCTCCTGTTACCCTTGGGAAAATAAAAAATTAATGACTAAAAGATAATTTTTGTGGGAAAAAAATAGGATTTTTTATTTTCATGCCCGGGCATTATAAACTTGTGTGAAGCACTTGGGGGTTCAAAGTGCTCACCAAAGATCTAGATAAGTTCCTTAGGGGGTCTAGTTTCCAAAATGAGGTCACTGTTTAGGCTCATCTGGGGCACTGCAAACGGAACATGACCCCCATCAACGTCTGCATTCCAAAACGTTACTACTTCCTTTCCAAGCCCTGCCGTGCACCCAAACAGTTTCCCCCCCCACATATGGGGTATCAGCGTACTCAGGACAAATTGGACAACAACTTTTGGGGTCCAATTTCCTTGGGAAAATTCAAAAATTTGGGACTAAAAAATCATTTTTGTGGAAAATTGTTTTTTGTTTTTTTCACACCCAGGCATTATAAGCTTTTGTGAAACACTTGGGGGTTCAAAGTGCTCACAACAGATCTAGATAAGTACCTTAGGGGGTCTAGTTTCCAAAATGGTGTCACTTGTGGGGGTTTCCACTGTTTGGGCGCATCAGGGGCTCTCCAAACACGACATGGCGTCCAATCTCAATTCCAGCCAATTTTAGTTTGAAAAAGTCAAACGGCGCTCCTTCCCTTACGAGCTCTGCCGTGTGCCCAAACAGTGGTTTTCCCCCACATATTGGGTATTGGCGTACTCAGGAGAAATTGCATAACAACCTTATCTGTCCATTTTCTCCTTTTACCCTTGTGAAAATAAAAAAAAGTTTGTAAAAGATAATTTTTGTGGCTAAAAAGTTAAATATTCATTTTTTCCTTGCACGTTGCTTTAGTTCCTGTGAAGCACCTGAAGGGTTAATAATCTTCTTGAATGTGGTTTTGAGTACCTTGAGGGGTGCAGTTTTTAGAATGGTGTCACTTTTGGGTATTTTCTGCCATATAGACCCCTCAAAGTGACTTCAAATGAGAGGTGGTCCCTAAAAAAAATGGCTTTGTAAATTTTGTTGTAAAAATGAGAAATCGCTGGTCAACTTTTAACCCTTATAACTTCCTAACAAAAAAAAATTTTGGTTCCAAAATTGTGCTGATGTAAAGTAGACATGTGGGAAATGTTATTTCTTAACTATTTTGTGTGATATATTTCTCTGTTTTAAGGGAATAAAAATTCAAAGTTTGAAAATTGCAAAATTTTAAAAATTTTCGCCATATTTGCGTTTTTTTTCAAAAATAAACGCAAGTTATATAGAAGAAATTTTACTTCTAACGTGAAGTACAATATGTCACGAGAAAACATTCTCAGAATCGCGAAGATCCGTTGAAGCGTTCCAGAGTTATAACCTCATAAAGAGACAGTGGTCAGAATTGTAAAAATTGGCCCGGTCATTAACGTGCAAACCACCCTTGGGGGTGAAGGGGTTAAAGGGAATCTGTCACCCCAAAATAGCCATATCAGATAAAGATATGGCTGAATAGTGCATCCCATAACTAAGCTAACGGTGGGTATCATATATCATGATACCCCGTTTTCATATCAAAATACCTTTTTAAAGTTGGTGATTGTAGGTGTCAATCACTGCAGTCAGGTCAGGAGGGCAGCGGTTTTCATGTCCTCCCCCGCCCCCGCTCCTCGTCATCTGTTGCGTTACGCCGTCTGTGAATACCATAGACGGCATTAGGTTCCCGCAATTGCGCAATTCAAAATCCGGCCCTGCGCATGCGCAGTATGCTTTGCCCAACAGTGGGCAAAGCATAAAATGACTACAGCGCATGCGCTAGTCTTTCCTTGCCCCGGAAGTCGTCCAAGGCAAGCAGTAATTTCCGGGGCAAGGAAAGACTAGCGCATGCGCTGTAGTCATTTTATGCTTTGCCCACTGTTGGGCAAAGCATACTGCGCATGCGCCGGGCCGGATTTTGAATTGCGCAATTGCGGGAACCTAACGCCGTCTGTGGTATTCACAGATGGCGTAACGCAACAGATGACGAGGAGCGGGGGCGGGGGAGGACATGAAAACCGCTGCCCTCCTGACCTGACTGCAGTGATTGACACCTACAATCACCAACTTTAAAAAGGTATTTTGCTATGAAAACGGGGGTATCATGATATATGATACCCACCGTTAGCTTAGTTATGGGACGCACTATTCAGCCATATCTTTATCTGATATGGCTATTTTGGGGTGACAGATTCCCTTTAATGGAGAATTTTTTTTATCACTGATCATGTTATCTGTCATGGGATTTTCTTGTGTAAATACTGTTGAAAAAAAGTCATTAAGCATATTGGCTTTTTCCTCATCCTCATCCACCATTTCACCCAGACTATTTTTAAGGGGACCAACACAATTATTTTTTAGTTTCTTGCTATTTATGTAGTTAAAGAATATTTTGGGATTATTTTTACTTTCTCTGGCAATGAGTCTCTCTGCCTCAATCTTTGCTGTCTTGATTTGCTTTTTACAGAATTTATTCAGTCTTCTGTATTTATTTAATGCCTCATCACTACCTACTTGCTTTAATTCCCTAAACGTTTTCTTTTTGTCACTTATTGCGCCCCTTACAGCTCTATTTAGCCATAGTGGTTTCCTCCTAATTCTAGCATGTTTATTCCCATAGGGTATATACTGTGCACAGGTCCTATTCAGGATACTAATAAACGTCTCCCATTTTCTTTGTGTATTTTTATGTCTCAGGATATCGTCCCAGTTTATTGCACCAAGATCATCTCTCATCCGTTGGAAATTTGCCTTCCTGAAGTTTAGTGTCCTTGTAACCCCTCGACTACACATCTTATTAAAGGATACATGAAAGCTTATTATTTTGTGATCACTATTACCCAAGTGACCCCCAACCCTTATATTTGATATGCGGTCTGGCCTGTTGGTTAAAACTTGACCGATTTTGAACTTTAATATTTTTAAAATATTCAAGATGCGGTTCTGAAACTTGTGGTTGATTGACTTTTTCTCATTTGAGGGGTTCTTACTATGGGTATTTTTTTTGTTTACTTTTTGCTCCACAATTTTTTATACACTTGTACTCTTCGGGTCAAAAATGACCGATAGCCTTTTATAGTGATCTCCACCATTTTATGATTAAAATAAAGGAACTATAATCTAATTGTGGACTATATAGTACATCTACTACTATTTATCAATTTATTTAGGTCCTTTTGGTCCATGCAGATTTACACATACATACATTTTCACCTGTATGTACCTGCATACACCTGTAAGCGCAAAACAAATCGGTGGCCAATGGTGATTTTTTACAATATGCTTGATGTGTCAGCATACAATGCATTCGTGCTATGGAAGGAAATAGACCCAAATTGGAACAAAAATAAACTATATAAGAGAAGACTTTTTATAGAGGAGTTGGGAAAATCACTGGTTAGCCCATATATTGAAGAACGAAAGGTAACACCCAGAGCTGATGTAGTGGCAGCCATTGTCCACAGGATCCAACAGCAAGATAAAGAAAGTGAACCAACAGCTTCCACCAGCACTGCTACAATACCCACGGACGCCACCAGCAACGCAACCAGCCTAAAACGGAAACGATGGAACTTCTGTCCAACATCAAGCAATCACAAATCAAATGTGATATGTTAGATGTGAAAAATATTTATGCAAAAGAAATGTCAATTATACCTGCGACAATTGCAAAAAGTAAATTTTGCACCGTGTGACTTATTTATCATTTTACATAAAAAAAACTAAACTGTTAATTTTTTTTGTTTTTTTTTGTTGGAAAATAATATAATTACATTTAGTTTATTGTCATTAGTAAGGCTAAGTGCACACGTTCAGAATTATTTGCGTTTTTTTGCGTTTTTTCACGGGAAAAAACGCGTCAAAAACGCATGATTTATGCATCCTATCATTTAGAATGAATTCCGCAATTTTTGTGCACATGGTGCGTTTTTTTCCACAAAAAAAACGCATCTCGGAAAAAGAGCCAACATGTTCATTAATTTCGCGGAATTCTAGCGTTTTTCCCGCTATATTATTGACCTAGAAAGTTCAGGAAAAAATCGCTGTAAAAACGCACAAAATCCGTGCAAAAAACGCACCAAAAACGCAAAAAAAAAACACAAAAAAACATGCGTTTTTTACCGCGGAAAAAGTCAGTTTTTTGCTCAGAAAAATTCTGCACACATTCCTGAACGTGTGCACTTAGCCTTATAGTTTACAGTTGGATAAATAATTATTTTTGTATGTGCAAATATGCAATATGCATAAATATTCCAATAAAGCCATGTTAACTGTTTTGACACAAAAAAAATAAAAAGTAAGTTTTTCTTTCCATTTTTCATTTGTTTATAAACAACCAGGTTCACATACAATATAAGGCCGGCGTCACACTGCCGAGTTTGATGCGAGTTAGTCGCACGACTTT
The DNA here is from genome assembly GCA_033576555.1 of Oophaga sylvatica. Lineage (NCBI taxonomy): Eukaryota > Metazoa > Chordata > Amphibia > Anura > Dendrobatidae > Oophaga > Oophaga sylvatica. The sequence continues at coordinate 29,539 of JARQOD010008080.1, forward strand.
CTCGCATCAACACTTGGCACGGCCGCCTGCTCTCGGACCCGAGTGTGCGGCGGCATAGAAATACATGCAGCCGCACACTCGGGTCCGAGAGCGGGCGGTCGTGCCGGGTGTTGATGCGAGAAAGTCGTGTGACTAACTCGCATCAAACTCGCCAGTGTGACACCGGCCTAATACTGCAAAAATTATTCAATTAAAACACTTAAATTAGCTAAAAATCAAGACTTTATTAGGTCCGGTCAAAAATGACCGGAAGATAACAAGTGTATAGTGGTAACGAAGAGAATAGCAGGGGTCTAGCAGTGCCCCCCCTCTTGTTGGGTCCTGAACTAGTTGTGAAAGGTAATTGTCTCTCATAGTTGTCAAAAACCTGTTACCTTTGCTGGAACTGCAGGTTTCTGTTCCCCAATGTATTTCAGGGTAGTCGAAGTCCCCCATAATAATGACTTCTCCTTGAGTTGCTGCTTTATCTAGTTCCTTTACGAGGATATTAATAATAATAATCTTTATTTATATAGCGCCATCATATTCCGCAGTGCTTTACAGTTTAACAGTTTCAAAACACAAGTCATAAGTAACAACGTTAACAATACAATAATTAAAGCAAAATAAGACGACCCTGCTCGTGAGAGCTTACAATCTACAATGAGGTGGGGGAGATACAAAGTACAGGTGTGTATATACAATGGTGCATTTACAATGATGGTCCAGCCATCTTGAGGGAGTGAGGGATGGATGGAGATAGTGAATGGGCTACACACACACACACACTTACACATAGAATGACTTTGATTAGTGAATGTGATAGGCCGCTCTGAACAGATGTGTTTTGAGGGAGCGCCTGAAACCATGCAAATTGTGGATAGTCCTAATTTCTCGGGGTAAAGCATTCCAGAGGATTGGCACAGCGCGGGAGAAGTCTTGGAGTCTGGAGTGGGAGGTACGGATTAGTGCAGAGGTTAGTCGAAAGTCGTTTGCAGAGCGCAGCAGTCGGTTAGGCCGATAGATAGAAATGAGGGAGGAGATGTAGGGGGGTGCTGCACTGTGGAGAGCTTTGTGGGTGAGAACCAGTACTTTGAATTGGATCCTATAATGAATGGGCAGCCAGTGTAAGGACTGGCGAAGAGCGGACGCGTCCGAGTACCGATTAGCCAGATGGATGACCCTGGCTGCTGCATTAAGGATGGACTGGAGAGGGGATAGTTGAGTAATGGGGAGGCCAAGTAATAGAGCGTTGCAGTAGTCCAGGCGGGAGTGGATCAATGCTACAGTGAGGGTTTTTGTTGTTTCCATGGTGAGAAAAGGGCGGATTCTAGAGATGTTCTTTAGGTGTAGGCGGCAAGAGCGGGCAAGAGATTGTATATGGGAGGTGAAGGAGAGATTGGTGTCAAACATAACACCCAGACAGCGAGCCTGCTGCCGGGGTGTTATTATGGTGCCGCCCACGGAGAGGGAAATGTCAGATTTAGGGAGGTTAGTAGACGGCGGGAGCAGAAGAAGTTCAGTTTTGGAGAGGTTAAGTTTCAGATAGAGAGCAGACATGATGTTGGAGACTGCGGACAGACAGTCGGTGGTGTTCTGTAGTACAGCGGGGGTAAGGTCGGGGGATGACGTGTATAATTGTGTGTCATCAGCATAAAGATGGTACTGAAAGCCAAATCTGCTGATGGTCTGTCCAATTGGGGCCATGTAGAGAGAGAAAAGACGGGGGCCAAGGACTGAGCCCTGGGGTACACCGACAGTGAGAGGAAGAGGAGATGATGTGGAGCCAGAGAACGAAACACTGAAGGAGCGGTCAGAAAGATAGGAGGAGAACCAGGAGAGAACAGTGTCCTTAATACCTAGTGACTGGAGCCTAGACAGTAGGAGACGGTGGTCAACCGTGTCGAAAGCTGCAGAAAGGTTGAGAAGAATGAGCAGAGAGTGGTCACCGTTACGTTTTGCTGGTCACTTTGATGAGTGCAGTTTCAGTCGAATGTAGGGGTCGGAAGCCGGACTGTGAAGGGTCTAGGAGGGAGTGAGTGGAGAGGTAACGGGTGAGGCGGGAGTAGACTAGGCGCTCCAAAAGTTTAGAGATGAAGGGGAGATTGGAGACCGGTCTGTAGTTGTTTGTGCAGGAAGGGTCGAGAGCGGGTTTCTTTAGTAGTGGAGTAATGATGGAGTGTTTGAAGGAGGATGGGAAAATGCCAGAGGAGAGTGAGAGATTAAAGATTGTAGTTAGGTGAGTTGCGACAACTGGAGAGAGAGACTGGAGGAGATGTGAGGGAATGGGGTCGGTAGTGCATGAAGTCAGACGAGAGAAAGAGAGGAGTCTGGAGACTTCTTCTTCTGTGATGGGATCAAATGTGGAAATTGAGCCAGGGAAATGCAGGGAGGGATGGGAGTCACAGCACTTGGTGGTTGAGAGCAGATTTCCTGACTGATAGTATCTATTTTTTCTATAAAGTGGGAGGCCAGGTCGTCAGCACAAATGTCTGTGATAGGGACTTGTGCTTTTGGCCTGAGGAGGAAGTGAAAAGTGTCAAAAAGTTTCTTGGGGTTGTTGGCTAGTGAGGAGATCAGGGTGGTGAAGTAGGTCTGTTTGGCGAGGTGAAGGGCAGCATTATAAGTTCTTAACATTAATTTAAAGTGGTGTGCGGGTTTTTCTCCAAAGGCGTTCAGCACTCCTAGAGCATCGCTGAAGAAGTTGAGTTTGCAATGTGAGCCAGGGCTGTTTTACTGTGTGATATTCTCCGTTGCTTCCATTATTTTTGGAGACTTATAACAAACCCTTATCAGTAATTTACTATTTTTCCCCCTCCCCTAATCTCCACCCACAGAGACTCTACATCTTCATTAGATTCACAGATATTATCACGCAGGATGGGTTTTAAGGATGATTTTACATATAAACACACACCCCCACCTCGCTTATTTTTACAGTCATTTCTAAACAGACTATAGCCCTGTAAATTAACCCCTCTCTGACATCTGACGTACTATCCCGTCCATAAAACCCGTGACAATCTGACCATGGACGGGATAGTACGTCATAGGCGATCAGCTGCGCTCCCAGGGGGAGCGCAGCTAATCGCCGCCGGGTGTCAGCTGATTATCACAGCTGACACCCGTGACTGTGTGTCAGGAGTGGTCACGGACTGCTCCCGGAACATTAACCCCTTGCACACCGCAATCAAACATGATCGCGGTGTACCGGGGGCACAGGGGAGCATCGCACAGGGAGGGGGCTCCCTGCGAGCTCCCCTGAGACCCTCAGAACAGCGCGATGTGATCGCGCTGTTCTGAGGGCTTCCTCCCTCCCAGGACCCGGATCCAAGATGGCGCCGGGGTCCTGGAGGGAGGCGGCTTCCTCAGTGCCTGCTGAGAGCAGGCACTGAGAAGCCTGCAGCGCTGCCTGTGAGATCGCTGGTCTCACAGTGTGCTGTGCACACTGTGAGACCAGCGATCTGACATTTTACAGTGATGTCCCACCCTGGGACAATGTAAAAAAGTAAAAAAAATAAAAATAAACATGTGTAAAAAAAAATTCCAAAATAAATAAAAAAAAATATATATATTCCCCAATAAATTCATTTCTTCCTGTAAATAAAAAAATAAAACAATAAAAGTACACATATTTGGTATTGCCGTGTCCGTAACGACCCCCCCTATAAAACTGTCCCACTAGTTAACCCCTTTTGTGAACCCTTTAAAAAAAAAAATAAAAACAAAGCAAAAAATCAGTGCTTTATCATCATATTGCTGAACAAAAAGTGGAATAACACGCGATCAAAAAGACGGATATAAATAAACATGGTACCGCTGAAAACGTCATCTTGTCCCGCAAAAAACGAGCCGTCATACAGCATCATCAGCGAAAAAATAAAAAAGTTATAGCTCGCAGAATAAAGCAATGCAAAAATAATTATTTTTTATATAAAATTGTTTTTATTCTATAAAAGCGCCAAAACATAAAAAAATTATATAAATGAGGTATCGCCGTAATCGTACTGACCCGAAGAATAAAACTGCTTTATCAATTTTACCACACTCGGAACGGTATAAAGGCCCCCCCAAAAGAAATTCATGAATTGCTGATTTTTGTTCATTCTAACCTTCCAAAAATCGAAATAAAAAGCGATCAAAAAATGTCACGTGCTCAAAAATGGTACCAATAAAACGTCAACTCGTACCGCAAAAAATAAGACCTCACATGACTCTGTGGACCAAAATATGCAAAAATTATAGCTCTCAAAATGTGGCGATGCAAAAAACTATTTTTTGCAATAAAAAGCGTCTTTTAGCGTGACAGCTGCCAATCATAAAAACCCGCTATAAATAGTAAATCAAACCCCCTTTATCACCCCCTTAGTTAGGGAAAAATAATAAAATTAAAAAAATGTATTTATTTCCATTTTCCCATTAGGGTTATGGTTAAGGTTAGGGTTGCGGCTAAAGTTAGGGTTAGGGTTGGTGCTAAAGTTAGTATTAGGGTTAGGGTTGGGACTAGGGATAGGGGTGTGTTGGGGTTAGGGTTGGAGTTAGAATTGGGGGTTTTCCGCTGTTTAGGCACATCAGGGGCTCTCCAAATGTGACATGGCGTCTGATCTCAATTCCAGCCAATTCTGCATTGAAAAAGTCAAACGGTGCTCCTTCCCTTCTGAGCTCTGCCATGCGCCCAAACAGTAGTTTACTTCCACATGGGGTATCAGCATACTCTGGACCCTAAGAGTTATTGTGCAATTTGTCCTATTTCTTCTGTTACCCTTGGGAAAGTAAAAAATTGGGGGCAAAAATATCATTTTTTTAAAAAAAAATGTTTTTTTTTGTTTTTACGGCTGTACGTTATAAACTTCTGTGAAGCACTTGGGGCTTCATAGCGCTCACCACACATCTAGATAAGTTCCTTGTGGGGTCTATTTTCCAAAATGGGGTCACTTGTTGGGGGTTTCCACTGTTTAGGCGCATCAGGGGCTCTCCAAATGCGACATGACGCCCCAGACCATTCCATCAAAGTCTACAATCCAAAACATCACTACTTCCCTTCCGAGCCCCAACGTGTACCCATACAGTAGTTTTCTCCCACATATTGGGTATCAGCGTACTCAGGACAAATTGGACAACAACTTTTGGGGTCCAATTTCTCCTGTTACCCTTGTGAAAATAAAATATTGGGGACGAAAAAATCATTTTTGTAAAAAAAAAAAAAATTTTATTTTATGGCTGTACGTTATAAACTTCTGTGAAGCACTTGGGGGTTCAAAGTGCTCACCACACATCTAGATAAGTTCCTTGAGGGGTCTAGTTTCCAAAATGGTGTCATTTGTCGGGGGTTTCCACTGTTTAGGCAGATCAGGAGCTCTCCAAACACGACATGGCATCCAGCCAATTCTGCGTTGAAAAAGTCAAACGGCGCTCCTTCCCTTCCAAACTCTGCCATGCACCCAAACAGTGGTTTACCCCCACATATGGGGTATCAGCGTACTCAGGACAAATTGCACAATAACTTTTGGAGTCTTGTTACCCTTCGGAAAATAAAAATTGGGGTGAAAAGATCATTTTTGTGGAAAAAATATGATTTTTTAATTTTACGGCTCTACGTTATAAACTTGTGTGAAGCACTTGGGGGTTCAAATTGCTCACCAAAGATCTAGATAAGTTCTTTAGGGGGTCTAGTTTCCCAAATGGGGTCACTTGTGGGGGGTTTCCACTGTTTAGGCACATCAGGGGCTCTCCAAATGCAACATGGCGTCCAATCTCAATTCCAGCCAATTTTGGTTGGAAAAAGTCAAATGGTGCTCCTTCCATTCCGAGCTCTGCCGTGCGCCTAAACAGTGGTTCCCCCCCACATATCAGGTATCAGCGTACTCAGGACAAATTGGACAACAACTTTTGTGGTCCAATTTCTCCTGTTACCCTTGGGAAAATAAAAAATTAGTGACTAAAAATAATTTTTGTGGGCAAAAAATAGGATTTTTTATTTTCATGCCCGGGCATTATAAACTTGTGTGAAGCACTTGGGGGTTCAAAGTGCTCACCAAAGCTCTAGATAAGTTGCTTAGGGGGTCTTGTTTCCAAATGTGGTCACTTGTGGGGGGTTTCTACTGTTTAGGCTCATCTGGGGCACTGCAAACGGAACATGACCCCCATCAACGTCTGCATTCCAAAACGTTACTACTTCCTTTCCAAGCCCTACCGTGCGCCCAAACAGTTTCCCCTCCCACATATTGGGTATCAGCGTACTCAGGACAAATTGGCCAACAACTTTTGGGGTCCAATTTCCTTGGGAAAAATCAAAAATTTGGGACTAAAAAATAATTTTTGTGGAAAATTGTTTCTTTTTTTTTCACACCCAGGCATTATAAACTTTTGTGAAACACTTGGGGGTTCAAAGTGCTCACAACAGATCTAGATAAGTTCCTTAGGGGGTCTAGTTTCCAAAATGGTGTCACTTGTGGGGGTTTCCACTGTTTAGGTGCATCAGGGGCTCTCCAAACGCGACATGGCATCTAATCTCAATTCCAGCCAATTTTAGTTTGAAAAAGTCAAACGGCGCTCCTTCCCTTATGAGCTCAGACAGTGGTTTTCCCCCACTTATGGTGTATTGGCATACTCAGGAGAAATTGCACAACAACTTTATCTGTCCATTTTCTCCTTTTACCCTTGTGAACATAAAAAAAAATTTGTAAAAGATCATTTTTGTGGCTAAAAAGTTAAATATTCATTTTTTCCTTCCACGTTGCTTCAGCTCCTGTGAAGCACCTGAAGGGTTAATAAACTTCTTGAATGTGGTTTTGAGTACCTTGAGGGGTGCAGTTTTTAGAATAGTGTCACTTTTGGGTATTTTCTGCAATATAGACCCCTCAAAGTGACTTCAAATATGAGGTGGTCCCTAAAAAAAATGGCTTTGTAAATTTTGTTGTAAAAATGAGAAATCGCTGGTCAACTTTTAACCCTTATAATTTCCTAAGAAAAAAAAATTTTGATTCCAAAATTGTGCTGATGTAAAGTAGACATGTGGGAAATGTTATTTCTTAACTATTTTGTGTGACATATTTCTCTGTTTTAAGGGAATAAAAATTCAAAGTTTGAAAATTGCAAAATTTTCAAAATTTTCGCCATATTTGCATTTTTTTCAAAAATAAACGCAAGTTATATCGAAGAAATTTTACCAATAATGCGAAGTACAATATGTCACGAGAAAACAATCTCAGAATCGCGTAGATCCGTTGAAGCGTTCCAGAGTTATAACCTCATAAAGAGACAGTGGTCAAAATTGTAAAAATTGGCCCAGTCATTAACGTGCAAACCACCCTTGGGGGTGAAGGGGTTACCACCAGTCGTGGCTCTCATCCCGCCAAGTCCAGATATCCCACCATGTCATAATTTTTTTCCCAAAAAAATTATTCTTTATT
>JARQOD010008081.1:0-36929 GCA_033576555.1 Oophaga sylvatica
AACGCTCTCTGCTCACCTGAGGGACATTAGATATTGCGATTTTGTGTACACTTCTTGAGGCACTAGTTTACCAACCGCTGTTAAACTTCATTTTGCCATTTGTTTAACAGCTCTGGCAAGGTGTTTTTGGGTGTGACATGCAGGTGCCTGAGTTTTTCTCTGCATCCACCGCGTTTTTAGAAATTGCACGTTCACGACTCTTTTTTTTTTTTTTTTTTTTTTTTTTTTGTGGATTGGTCCAGCTCCTTAATTAAAAAAAAAAAAATCTATTAGTGTGACTGCTTCCCCTTAAAAATACATTGGTTGGCAAACACTATAGAACTACAAAAAGGGGCTTTTCAGATTGGGACAGTTGTTTTCATGTTCACTTCATCTTGTTTTTTCTTTTTTGAGGTATCACCCCATTAATGTTCAAGCACTGCTGCTTGTACTCTCTGACGTTCTCAGTGGCTCCCTTTTCATTTACTCCAATTGGTTTGCACATTCCTTTAAAATAAATCAATCTATTGTGTGAGCCTTCCACCCTTAACAAAACATTGGTTGCAAACACTATAGAAGTACAGAAAGGGCTTTCACAGATTGTGGACAGGTGTTTCAGTGTTCACTTCAGCGTGTTTTTTACTTTTTTTAGTGCAGATCACGCTCCATTACATGTTCAAGCACCTGCTTGTACTCTGGAGGTGTTCAGTGGCTCATCCTTTTCATTTATCCCCCAATTGGTTTGCACATTCCATTTAAAATAAAATCAATCTATTAGTGTGCCGCCTTCCTCCGTAAAACAATAATGGTTGCAAACAATTAGAAGTACACAAACGGGCTTCACACTACTGAACGGGGTTTTTTTTAATTTTTAAGTAAAATAGTATTTTTTCAAAGACACAAATATAATAATGTTAAGAGGAAAGCCACATCCATTGTTTGCACAATATTAAGGTGTACATCATTCCCTTAATCAACAATGTATTATTATATTTATTGTATGCTTTTATTTAAAAGCCAAGAACACAGAAGGAAACCTTCCACGCACGTTGTCAAAGTTAACCCATTATGCACTTCCAACATTGCAGATTTGAGGCATGATGTGATTGGATTGGTCAAGTTATGGAGTGAGAAGGTTCCCATCGTACCCTATAGATAAGTATCTTTTTTGTTAGCTTTGTGTTAGAAAGGGGATACGCCATAATAATGCAAAATTTTATTTAGTTACAATTTTTACCAACACAACTTAAAATTTGTTTTAAAATTTGACGTTTCCTTGTTTACAGCTTAAAATAAGGGTGTAGCCTGATATCATGTGTAGCACTAGCCACTTTAACATGTCATTTTTTTTAAAAGTGGCTAGGTAGCATAATTTTTGCCGGACACACAGCAGGGGAACAGCAGGCGTTACTGAACCCCACTTTATATAGCTTGTGTTTGGCTGTGGACCCAATTCTGGCAGAACTGGCATTTGTTAGCCCAGGAGTATAGCTCAGGGTGGTAGAAAGATAACATAACAGAACATGGAAAACGTTTCAAACCATTAGTTAATCTGAAACCGGAAGGCAAATTCAGCGGATCCAGCCTAGTTCATTTTCAAAAAAAAAGTAACCGTTCTACATTACGTAGGGATGTGCATGCAACGGTCTGTTAGTACACCACCCCTGCACATAAAGCCGCTCCGATAATACATGGCAGAGATCAAGCCAGCACCTCCAATGCATACTGGCTAAGCTCTGGCCAGTATCCACTTAAACACAAAATTGGAAGGGGGGAAGGGGCCTCTGGAGTACCTGAAGGGCAAGAATGTAGTCTTAACCATCTTACGGAAATGTGCCTCCTGCTGACTGGAGCCGTCTCCGATGGTGTAGACTTGTGGCGCGCCACAAAACTTCGACACATTGGAACATACGTTCTTGCCCCGTGCAGAGGCTGCTTGTGCCCCTCTTGTTGCAGAGCGTCTCCACTGCCTCGACGCACAGACGCTTTGTAAACATAGGCCAGCATGCCTCGGCTGGAATGGAAACATTATGGATTGCACCATGTGTCTTGGTACTTCCGCATTTTACGCTCCCCGGTTCAACGGTGTGATGAGGCTTTGTAAGTTGTCCCTAGCGAGGTTAGGAGGGTGTCACCCAAAAAATAGATGGTTTGAATTTTCGATGCGGCGGTCGTTTTTCAGCCACTGCAGCATAATCAACCTGTGTGCAGACTCCAACTGGCCAAAAACGTTGTCCCCTGCAAGAGCGCATCTCCGCCTGCTTGCATCACCCCACCCTTGGCCAACGACAGAGCATGTCTACCTCCCTCTGGAGCGATTCTTTCCTCCCCATTGACTCCTCCTCACAAAGTCCTTCAAATACAATAAATTTACAAAAATTTAAAACTCAAAATTTAAAAATTTGTATCATAATTTGTAACATCAGTTTTGGAAACACAATAGCATTACAAAAGGATAAAAAAAATGTACATTATTGCTTTGTAAATACATTAAAATTTGTAATGGTTATGAAAAATAGACAGCGATCTGGGGTTCAATTGTTATACAGCATGGTACTTTGAAAGTCCTCCAGCCCTTTGTGAGGAAACACGTTCGCTGACTGTCCAAAGGTATGGAATTTGTGACTCCTCATCCTCCAACCTCATGCCTTGTGCTTGCAGTGTTTTTTGAAAACAGGCAGATAAGGGGGACATCAGGCTGACTATGCATCATCTGCATCCGCCTCCGCGTTGACTCACAAACCACGCAAAACGTGGCAGATTCCTTCAAAGGTTATTTTGCCACTCATTACCTGGCGTGGCTGCCCATTCATTATAGGATCCAATTCTAATTACGGTTCTCACCAACATAGCTCTCCACACGCAGCACCCCCCCACATCCCCCCTTATTTAAATTTACGCCCCCTAACCGACGCTGCACTTCAAACGACCTTCGACTAACCCTGCCTAATCCTACCCTCCCTTCCCAACTCCAAGACTCACCCGCGCTGCGCCAATCCCTGGAATGCTCTCCCCCCAACAAATTAGGACTATCCGCAATTTGGAGGTTTCAGGCGCTCCCTAAAAACCAAATTTTTCACGTGGCCTATCACATTCACAAAACAAATCTTCATGTGTAAAACTGTGTGTGTAGCCCATTCAATCTCCATGATCCCTCACTTCCTTAAAATGGCGGGCCACAGTAAAAACACCATTGTATTTAAACACCTGTTTTGTATCTCCCCACCTCATTGTAGATGTAAAGCTTTCACCAGCAGGGCGGTGATTTTGCTTTAATTATTGTATTGTTAAGTTGTTACTTATATCGTTTTGAAAACTGTTAAAACTGTAAGCACTGCGGAATATTATGGCGCTAATAATAAAAATATTATTATTCTTATTATAGAGCCCACTCAGTATGGTGAAGTGTGAACGCCGCAAATTGCGATTGACTGCGCCTGATGCAGCTGTACTCCATTACGTTGGCTGCTGCTCACACAACCCTCCAACAATGTAACGAGAATTCCCCCTGGTGGGTAGTCCAAATATAATGCATTTCATGAAGGTGAAATCTGCTTACAAGCTGCAATCACGATCTGGCCATGCTGGAACGTCGCAAGTGAGCGCACTTGGCGGAACCTTGGCAGCATGCATCAAGATCCGGATAGTCCCTCAAAAAACTCGCACGACCAAGTTGAGCACTTACAACAGGTATGTAGGAGGTTGCCAAGGCCCAGAGCTACCCAATTTCGGCCATTGTCACACACTACCAAGCCCTGAAAAATTCTCTTCCAAAAACCACACGTCGCTCTCCTGCTTTATGGATTAAGGCTCCGCGCGTGGGCTAAGATTCCCCTGGAAATTAATTTCGGATGGCCGTTACATTTGGACACGGCTGTGCCATACGGTCGAACAGGTAAAGTTCACGGGTCCATGTGGAGGTAGACCGTACGGCTCCTGCAGCATATTCTGGGAACGGAATAGGAGGAGGAATCAATTTACAGACTTGATTCCTGCAATCCTTGGAGTTGGCAGAACACGTACAGCGCCACTCGCGGACAGTACCCGGCGCACAACATTGACCCAATGGGCATTGAGGGAAAGGTATTGTCCCTGGCCATGGGTGTTTGAACCCCTTGTTAGGTTTTTTTTTCAGTTTCGGTCACATACCTTTTTTCCCTATTTGTTCTGGCTCCGCCCTTCTGGCTTTGGCTTGACTTCATTGTTTATCTAGTTTAACTAGCCGGGTGCTTAGGTGCCTTAATCTTGAGTTTTGCTGTGTTGGTCCAAAGTATTTATTTTTCGTTTAAAACCAAACAATTTATGTTGGACGGAGGTGTCCACCTTTTTCTCCCGTCCCAGATTTTTAGGGTTACTCCCCGAAAATAGGTCTTCGTTCACACTAGATGGGACTTAGCGGGTCTGGTGCAGGTCAGGTTCCCCGTTACACGTAGGGTTCAGCTTAGTTGTTTGTAGGGACGAATTCCCTTCTTTCCTTATGGTTTGTAGCAATCATAACAATGGGTACTGGTCCACCCCATCGGTGGTGGTTGGACCTTGTTACTGAGGGTTTTAGTACGCATGTTTTAATTTTTCCCTCAACTGCTTTTGCAGACCAGGGACGGCTTGCCTGCTGAAATAAACGTTGGCACATTGTATTGGGGATTGACAATGTATTCAGTTACGGAAACTTCTTTCTCCACCACCTGAATGACACATTTCAAGGGACAGATTTTGCAATGCCGCTTCAGAGCCTGTGCCGTGCATGGTTTGCGGAGATGGCCGTCTTTTATCCAGCCTGTGCTACCGCTGGCTGTTTTGTGGCCTGGAGTGTGAGGATACAGGGAACTGCTGCTGTTGTGGAATAACAGTTTGTTCTGGACAACGTGGCCGAGGTTCTTCCATGGCGACCTGTGAGGAACATAACCAGCGTGTGGACTCGATGAGAGGCTTCAACACAACCTAAGTTAGGTGCGGTTAGTTGGCTCATCTCCAGTGTGTTTTTGTAACCAAACTACGTGCTTTGTCCACATGTTTACACATTTTTGTGGTATTGAGGTGACGCACTTTTAGCTATTTTAAATTTTGATTACACAGCTTGCATTTCACATAGCAAATACATGTGCAAGTTGTAAAAAAGGACCACGGCAGGCAAGCCGGGAGCGCACGTTTTTGACTTTTAAGACAACGCTCCGAACAGGGCCAAACTGGAGGCTACAGGCAACCGATTGCAGCCTAACTTCCCTCCGTTTGTACCGTGGGGCAATGTTCTTCCTCAATCTTCCCCTTTTATCACTAACCATTTCCAGGCCTCTCCCAGCTTTAACCCCAAAATACGGTTCTCACCCACAAAGCCCCACAGGCAGCACCCCTCCTACATCCCTCCCTCATTTCTATCTTGGCCTAACCCCACTGCTGCCTCTGCAAACACTTTCGACTAACCTCTGCACTAAACGTACCTCCCACTCCCGACCCAAACTTCTCCTGCTTAAACGCCAATCCTCTGAATGCTGACCCCAAGAAATTAGGACTACCACAATTTTCATGGTTTCAGGGCTCCCTCAAAACTTTGTTCAGAGCGCCATCACATTCACTAACAAAGTCATTCATGTTTCTGTGTAATGTGTGTGTCCCTACCCATTCACATCTCCATCCCTCAGCCCTTAAGATGGCTGGAACATCAGTAAATGCACCATTTATATAAACCACCTAACTTTGTATCTCCCCCATCTATTGTCATTGTAACGTCCACGAGAGGGGGACTTATTTACTTAAATTATTGTATGTTAAACTTGTTACTTATATTGGTCTGAAACGCAAATGTAAAGGCTGGGAATATGATGGCGCTATAAAATAAATATTATTTTATTCCCTCTGAGCTGCTCCCCCCACCTTCCTGTTCTTCATGCCTTTGTTGGGTATTGGACCCTCTCATCTCCACTACCCTCTTCCAACACCTGCTGTTGGGTGGTCTGGCCAGCCCATGCTCAACAGAAACGGCACCTGGGTCTCATCATCACATCAGACTTTTGCGGTGTGCTGACCTCGCAGTCTCACCCGCCTTTCAGATTCAGAAGACACGCTGTTGCGCATCACTGCATACTCCCTCTTCTTTCACTTACAGAATGCTGCTTGGCTGGGCCCCTGTTGCAACCAATAGATCTGAAAAAAGAAACGACACTCACTGGCTCCTGTACAGAACTTCTGACTGCCTGGCAATTTGCCAGGGGTGAAGGGGAACAGATGTTCCCAACAGCTGGGTCCGGGAAGGAGGTGGAAGCATTGAAGGTCGATGCATTGGCTAGTCCAAAAAAACAACCGCTTCAATTTGTTTTCCCCAGCAGGGGGGTACCCAGGTCCTACAAAATGCGCATAAAGGAACCCCTCACGGCCCGGGGAAAACGGGGATGTGTGCACTGGGGGCCGCAGCAGCCACAAATCCCCACGTCCCTCCCTGAAGAAACCCACACCACATGCCTTACCCCCCTTCTTCTCTTGGTAAAAAAGAAAGCGAAAAGTTAAAGGCCAAGGTGGTTATTCCGCAGAGACTGCAGTAACACTGCACACAATGTTCGAGGTGTGAAAGGCCCCTTTGTGTACTTCTAAGTGTTTGCAACCAATGTATTGGTATACGGAGGAACATCACACTAAAGATTTTTTTATTTGTAAAGAGTGGGCAGCAACAATTAGAGAAAAATTTCAAGGATTGCCAGTGAACACGTCAGCAGACACAACCAGCAGTGGTTGAAGAACAACTGGAGCTGATTCACTCCAAAAAGGAAAACCTCGAACAGTGAACCTGCAACAATGTTCACTACCCAACGCGTCTCGCAGGAAGGCAGTCTGTGCGCAAAACAAAGGCGCAAGCATACATCCACGTCCCTTTTTTAAAAAAGCTATAAAAAAAAATTATTAGTTGACGCACACTTTTTGAGGTCAGTTTACACGCCTTCACCATCTGTGGCATGCAGTCCACATATAACCTTTCATCCGTTGTCAGCTTGCAAGTCGACAGTCAGGCATAAATAGCAATTTTCACTATGCCCTAGCACTTTTTAAAGGTTATGTTTGTTAATAAACATGATTATTGCCACAATTATGAGTATTACATGATGGAAATTGTAAATTTTGTTAAACTGTTTATGACATTATTCGCAAATGTAACATTTTAGTAAGCACAGAAATTGTAATCGATGATGTTTTGAAGTCAGACATTCATTGTCTATACAATAAAAAGGGTCCTACTGTTACTTATCCACATTAATGGATTCAGATAGTACTTTATGCTTTTATGACAACCTATAGCAATTCCTTAACTAATTTATTTTGTGGTTTGCATTGGTTCACTGTTAATGTATGTTTTATGTTTGTCAACTTTATTTATCTAGATATTAGTTTAATGAAATCACATCTTATGGTTTAAAGGTTATCTTTCTCTTGTTTTGAAGTTAGACATTTAAAATTGCAGTAACAAGGAAATTACTTGATCTATATTTAAACATCCTCCTTGACCCTGGGCTCCAACACCGCATTGTTGCCGGAAGTGCTGTTTACACAGTCAACACTTGCCCTGGGTTACTGGGGTTCGTAACGCAGCTGGTCCTCGGTTGTGCCATTGGCTCTTTTCCTTCTGCGCCCCTCCCGGGTTCCAGTACCGTCACTGGTTCTCCGCAGGCCTTTGGCCTAGGGCCTCCTCTCGGTAACCATTTCCAGCAACTCTGCTGGTCCTTGGTAGTGCTTTGGACCAGGTACCTCCTCTTAGTAACCGGTCCCAGTAAACGTCACTGGTCCCGGTTGTCCATTGGCTCTTTTTTTTCCTTCTCTGCCCCTCCGGGTCCAGTACCGCAGCTGGTTCTCCGCAGTGCCTTTGGCCTAGGTGCCCCACCGGTATCCGAGTTCCAGCAACGCTGCTGGTCCTTGTAGGCTTTGGAGCCAGGTACCTCCTGCTTATAACCGTTCCCAGTAACGCACGGTCCCGGTTGTGCCATGGCCTTTTCCTTCTCTGCCCCCCGGTTCCAGTACCCCTGGTTCTCCGCAGGCCTTTGGCCTAGGTGCCCATCCGGTATCCAGTTCCCAACTCTGCTTTTTCCTTGGTAGTGCTTTGGAGCACATACCTCCTGCTTAGTAACCTGTCCCAGTAACGTCACTGGTCCTCGGTTGTGCCATTGGCTCTTTTCCTTCTCTGCCCCTCCGGGTTCCATACCGTCAGCTGGTTTTCCGCAGTGCCTTTGGGCCTAGGTGCCTCCATCTCGGTATCCAGTTCCAGCAACGTCTGCTGGTCCTTGTATGCTTTTTGGGCACAGGTACCTCCGCTTGTAACCGTGTTCCCCCCGTAACACACGGTACAAGATTGGCTACAAATACAAGATACGGAACAAGAGACACAAGAACAATAACAGAAGATCTAAAACAGAAGAACAGAAGTATAAGACCCAAAAAGAAGAGAAAATATATGCTCAAATTCTAACAGAAGAAGACTAAGCGTGTATGGGGGTGAGTCCGTTCCCCCTCGGGTGCCCCTGGAAAATGCCTGCGCTGCAGGCTAAATGAACACGGCAAATACTGTTGTAATTTAAATCTTTTTTTGACAGCAAGAACGGAAGGAGAAAAATTCATACTTGAAATTACAATAAGGATTCTCTTCACAAAAAAGAAAAGATGAAGAAGATGAAGTAAATATGAAAAGAATAATAGTTTAATAAGAAGAATAGAGTAAAAGTTAACAAAAAGATGAATAGCAAAAGTTTAAGAAGAAGATAAAAAGGTGAAGATGAAGAAAAAATTTGATGAAAAAGATGATGCGCAAAAAGATTAAGAAGGAGAAAGTGTGTGAAAAGTTAAAAAGGTGAAGATGAAGACATGGAATTGTGTAATATACATATTTTCCAAAATAAAAAAACGTAAAAATTGTCAATTTCTTCGTCAATCCGAAACTCTTTAAAAAAAAAAATATTTATGCTATTCCATTTGATGGGTTTAAACATCTATGCCTTTAATGTCTCCTCAACCTTCCACAATACATTCTACATTACTCTTTGTTGTTTTCCTTCATGTACAATTAACCAACAAGGCAAGAATGGGTTTTTTTTAATTTCGATATTTTGTTCCCATAGACTTACATGGACTTCCGGTATGGGATATCGGGTATCGCCGATATTTTAGTGATATCGGCGATACCATTTCCATTTTCCGATACTTTAGGATATCGGAAAGTATCGCTCAACTCTACCTGCAACCAACCCCAGTGCCCCTGCCAGCCGTCCCTCTGGAGGCACTATCCCCTTTGCCAGCGCCAGGCCTACATCAGACCCCGCCAGTGTTTCTCCTGTAAAAGGACTGGACACATCAGCGCCACCTGTCCGAGAGGCAGAAGAACCCCCCAGCCAAGGCCTCCGGGCCCAACGCCTCTGTTCTTTTGGTGGGTGGTGTGGTGGGGAGGGTTGATGACAACGTGCAGCCCGTCCGCGTGGGGGCCCGTCTTGCTACCGGCCTCAAGGACACCGGGGCTGAACGAACCCTCATCCGACCCGAACTGGCGGCCCCTGAAGAGTTGATTCCGGGGAAAACCTTAACTGTCACAGGGATTGGGGGCGTCCACTACCCCTTGCCGATAGCCCGAGTTTTCATTGACTGGGGTGCCGGGAGCGGGGTGAAGGAAGTGGGGGTGTCCGAAAACCTGCCCATTGATGTTTTATTGGGGACTGATCTGGGGAGGATGGTGGCGTACTATGTCCCTGACACCCCTTCCCAATCTGATGATAAGGTTAACGTTAACCATGATGTTGATGTTGATGATGATGGGAAACTGATGTGTTACCTGCTAATGCTTTGCGAAGTGATGATGCAACTGATAACCTTTCTTTCCCTAGGACTGATGTTGATAGTGATGTATCTGTGCCATCTGAATCTGTTAACCCTTTCTCTGAAGTGGTAGATGTGTCCACAGGTACAGGAGCGTTCAGTCCCGTCGCTCTGCGGAGTGAGACGGCTGAGGAACCCCTAGCAGGAGCAAGCGACAGTGCTCAAGGAAATGGGGAGGTGCATGGGAACCGGAGGAAGGTGACACCATGACACTGACCAGTGCCACCGAGGAAGGTAACTGGCCCATAAGTAGCACTGCTCCTGAAGTGTTGGGGGTGGATGGGGAGGTAGAGCCCATAGCAGCGCAGGCTGATGGGTCTATAGAAATCCCCGGGAGACTGCATATGTAGCTGCTGTCACCCGCAGTCAGAGTGCCCGGATCGCAGGTAGCGCCCTGCCATCTGGACCCTCCTCCGCTACAGGAGAGACTGAACCAGAGGTGGACCCAGAGCCGGTCCCAGAGGGTCCCAGTGAGGAAGGAACCCTGACGTCACTTCTAGCTGCCTCCAGCCAGGAGTTCCAGGCCGCTCTGCACTCAGATGCGAGCCTGGAGAACTTGAGGCACCTCGCCGAGACGCCCACCTCCGTGACTGATAAGGAGAGGGTGTTCTGGGAACGAGGAAGGTTGTACCGGGAGACAGTACCCGGAGATTCCCAAAAGGAGTGGTTGAGGGAAAAACAGCTGGTCGTCCCGCACCAGTTCCGAGGTGAGTTGTTGAGGATTGCCCATGAGATTCCACTCGCTGGACACTTGGGGATCAGCAAAACTAAGGCACGGCTGTCTCAACACTTCTATTGGCCCAAGATGGGGACAGATGTGACTAACTACTGCCGCTCCTGTATCACCTGTCAAAGAGTGGGGAAGGCGGGGCCTGCTCTTAAGGCTCCCCTGATCCATTGCCAGTGATAGAGGAGCCTTTCCAGAGGATCGCGGTGGACATTGTGGGCCCGCTGGCCGTCCCCAGCAGCTCTGAAAGCAATACATCCTTACTGTGGTAGACTACGCTACCCGGTACCCGGAGGCAGTAGCTCTGTCCTCAACTAGGGCAGATAAGGTGGCGGATGCACTGGTGACCATCTTTTCACGGGTAGGATTTCCCAGGGAGATGCTTATCGATCAAGGACCCAATTTATGTCTCGCCTAATGAAGGCTCTCTGCAGCAAAATGCAGGTGACGCGTATGGTATCGAGTGCGTATCACCCACAGACCAATGGTTTGTGTGAGCGCTTTAACGGTACCCTCAAACAGATGCTCCGCATGCTGGTTGAGACCCAGGGACGCGATTGGGAGCGGTACCTCCCACACCTGCTATTTGCCTACAGAGAAGTCCCGCAGGCCTCGACGGGGTTCTCCCCCTTCGAGCTCCTGTATGGTAGGCGAGTCCGGGGACCCCTTGGGTTGATAAGAGAATCCTGGGAAGATGAGCCAAACCCCACGGAAGTGTCCATCGTGGATTATGTCATGCGCTTCCGCGACAAGATGCAGACCTTGACGCAGTTGGTGCATGACAACATGACGCAGGCTCAGGCTGACCAGAAGCACTGGTACGACCAGAACGCCCGGGAGCGGACCTACCAGGTGGGTCAAAAGGTGTGGGTGCTGGTCCACGTACCAAAGGATAAGCTTCAGGCAGCCTGGGAAGGCCCGTACGTCGTGCACCAACAGCTCAACCCAGCCACCTACGTGGTCACGCTTGACCACACTCGGGTAGGCGCAAGGCCTTTCACGTCAACATGATGAAGGCCCATCACGAACGTGAAGCCTGCATCCTACCGGTCTGCAATCTGCCCGAGGACGGGAAGGGGATCCCCTCCTAGACATGCTGGCCCAAGCTAATGCCAATGGGCCTATTGAGGACATGGAGGTAAATGCCTCGCTAACCGTCTCCCAGCGGTTGCAGTTGCTGACCACTCTGGAACCCTTCCGGGCCGAGTTCACGAACCGACCCGGAAGGACCGAGTTGGCAGTCCACGAGGTGGACACCGGGAATCACGCCCCGTTACGGCGGACACCTTATCGGATCTCTGAGGAAGCAGCAGATTATGCGCCAGGAGATCCATGAGATGTTGCAGCTGGGGTGATCCGGCAGTCCAAAAGCGCGTGGGCCTCACCTGTAGTTCTCGTGCCAAAAAAGGATCGGACCACCCGGTTCTGCGTGACTACAGGGGGCTCAACGCCATCACTACCTCTGATGCGCACCCAATGCCACGCATCAAGGATCTGCTGGAGCGGTTGGCGAATGCCAAGTACATATCCATCATGGATTTAAGCCGGGGATACTGGCAGATTCCCCTGAGCCCTGAGGCGCAGGAGAAATCCGCCTTTATCACCCCTTTTGGACTGTACGAGTCCACGGTCATGCCTTTCGGCATGAAGAATGCCCCTGCCACTTTCCAGCGGATGGTCAACCACCTGCTTCAGGACTGGAGGAGTACGCTGTGGCGTACCTGGACGACATTGCCGTCTTCAGTTCCACCTGGAACACCTTCAGCATCTCCAGGAGGTGCTCAAGCGTATTCACCAGGCAGGTCTGACCATCAAGCCGGGAAAATGCCAGATGGGCATGAGGGAGGTCCACTACCTGGGGCACCGGGTAGGCGGGGGTTCCATGAGTTCAGAGCCCGAGAAAGTGGACGCGATCGTGTCCTGGCCCACCCCCAGGACCAAAAAGCAGGTGAAGTCCTTCCTGGGCACTGCAGGGTACTATAGGTGTTTCGTACCGAACTATAGCGCCATTGCAAAACCCTTGATGGACCTCACCAAGGGCGGTCTACCCCAAACAGTCAGCTGGACAGATGGCTGTGAGGCGGCATTCCGAGCTTTGAAAACAGCCCTGTGCAGCTCTCCAGTGTTGAGAGCCGTCGACAGCAGTCGGCCCTTCCTGGTACAGACTGACGCCAGCGAATTTGGCCTCGGTGCTGTACTCAGCCAGGTTGATTCGGGGAACCAGGAGCACCCCGTGTTGTACCTGAGCCGGAAACTTCTGCCAAGGGAAGTGACATACTCCACCATCGAGAAGGAGTGCCTGGCCATGGTCTGGGCACTGCAACGTTTGCAGCCCTACCTGTACGGGCGCACCTTCAAGGTGGTCACCGACCACAACCCTCTGAGCTGGCTGCACACAGTGTCCGGAACCAATGGTAGGTTGCTACGCTGGAGCCTTGCCCTGCAGCAGTATGATTTTGCCGTACAACACAAGAAAGGCAGCGATCATGGGAATGCTGATGGGTTATCACGTGGCGAACCCGCTGAGGTGCGCATGTCGGATTACCGACAGGTCATGCCTCCGTAGCGCCCTCTAAGGGGGGGAGGTGTGATGAGTGCTGTGCTGGAATTGCTGTCCTCATCTTTTTTTTTGTACTGCTGAAAGCCCACAAAGCAAAGCCCCCCTCCTTCTCTCTGCAGCTCTCATACGTCTCACCAACCCCCCCAGCCTGCACTCAGGCAGTGTTATGTGAGCTGCCAGTGCTGGAAGTTTTCCCGCTTCACCGCAGGGGTCCCCCATTGTCAGCACATGTGCTGCTCCTACACTAGCAGCCATTTTGGAGACTGCATTCTGTTTTGGTTAATAACACGGTGGGAGCGTCCGCTAGAAACACGAAAGTACTGTTGGGAAACATGCGCCTGACAGGCAACGGTCCCGTGGTACTGGTAAACCCGTAACTCCAACAGAACCCGAGAAATGGAATTCTCGGATGCCCTATAAACTAGCCCACCCGCGTGTGGGCTCATTTGAACCGTCATTTCAAAGTAAGATCATTGATAGGTCTGCCATTTTTCTGCGAGGTTCTCAGGATGAGTTATACTCCTGATAATCTTTCAGAACTCCAACCATACCTTTCAGCAAGAGGAGGACCCTGGTAACTCCACCCCGTTTATGAGGTCACGGCCACAGGTCTATAAGGCAGGGGCCAGGTATTCTGCCTCAGATCTGCCCTGGACACCAGACTTATAGCAGCTCTGTGATGCATTGTGATGTCTCCCCTCCCCCGACCGCATGGCTTGCCTACTATGATCTAAGAACTGTAAGTTGATCTTCCTTATGTTAACCCCTTTTATTTTCTAATTGTCTTGTACATAACTATATTGCCTCAGCTTGTTACATCTTTTATATTGTATAAGCACTGCCTGTCTTTTTAGGAATAAACCTATAAATTTATTAGTTTGTTTCTCCTGCTCTATAAACGAATTTGCACGTGCCTGAAGCACTACGCTACTGTTTTGGGGTTGCTACGGACCCTCTTGATAAATTGTTCATCAAAAGCCGTAGCTGGTGGCAGCTAAAAGGAAGGGTGTAAAGTGTTAATCTATTGGGTGACGCTGGCAGTGACGGAGCGGGGTTTACAAGTGTATTACTCGGCTGCGGCTCGGAGTAATTATAATTCCCTCACTGCAGCGTGCCCAATAGCCAGCACACATCCAAGTGACCCGTCTGGCGACTGATTATCCTAGTTCCCTGACTGACCTGAGGGTAAGGGGGGCGCCAGAGAGCTGCAAGTTCCTAAGTGGAAGTGGGATAATTATAAATCCCTGCAGTTTACCGGGTCGGACGGCAGCAGCCATCGTGTGTGTGCACCGTTTCATCACACTCCCCCACACGGCTCTGGTCCCCCGGCTCCTCCCCCACACGGCTCTGGTCCCCCGGCTTCTCCAGCACACGGCTCTGGTCCCCCGGCTCCTTCCCCACACGGCTCTGGTCCTCCGGTTCTTCCAGCACACGGCTCTGGTCCCCCGGCTCCTCCCCCACACGGCTCTGGTCCCCCGGCTCCAACCCCCCCACACGGCTCTGGTCCCCTGGCTCCTCCCCCACACGGCTCTGGTCCCCCGGCTCCTCCAGCACACGGCTCTGGTCCCCTGGCTCCTTCCCCACACGGCTCTGGTCCTCCGGTTCTTCCAGCACACGGCTCTGGTCTCCCGGCTCCTCCCCCACGCGGCTCTGGTCCCCCGGCTCCTCCAGCACACGGTTCTGGTCCCCCGGCTCCTCCAGCACACGACTCTGGTCCCCCGGCTCCTCCAGCACACGGCTCTGGTCCCCCGGCTCCTCCCCCACACGGCTCTGGTCCCCCGGCTCCTCCAGCACACGGCTCTGGTCCCCCGGCTCCTTCCCCACACGGCTCTGGTCCTCCGATTCTTCCAGCACACGGCTCTGGTCCCCGCTCCTTCCCCACCGGCTCTGTCCCCCGCTTATCCCCCACACGGCTCTGGTCCCCCGGCTCCTCCAGCACGCGGCTCTGGTCCCCCGGCTCCTCCAGCACGCAGCTCTGGTCCCCCGGCTCCTCCCCCACACGGCTCTGGTCCTACGGCTCCTCCAGCACACGGCTCTGGTCCTCCGGCTCCTCCCTCTCCAGCGCACGGCTCTGGTCCTCCGGCTCCTCCCCCTCCAGCGCACGGCTCCGGTCCCCTGGCTCCTCCAGCACATGGCTCTGGTCCCCCGGCTCCTCCAGCACACGGCTCTGGTCCTCCGGCTCCTCCCCCACACAGCTCTGGTCCTCCGGCTCCTCCAGCGCACGGCTCTGGTCTCCCGGCTCCTTCCCCATACGGCTCTGGTCCTCCGTTCTTCCAGCACACGGCTCTGGTCCTCCGGCTCCTCCCCCTCCAGCACACGGCTCTGGTCCTCCAGCTCCTCCTCCAGCACACGGCTCTGGTCCTCTGGCTCCTCCAGCGCATGGCTCTGGTCCCCCGGCTCCTCCCCCACACGGCCAGGTCCCCCGGCTCCTCCTCCACACGGCTCTGGTCCTCCGGCTCCTCCAGCGCACGGCTCTGGTCCCCCGGCTCCTCCCCCACACGGCTCTGGTCCTCCGGCACACGGCTCTGGTCCTTCGGCTCCTCCCCCTCCAGCACACTGCTCTGGTCCTCCGGCTCCTCCCCCTCCAGCGCACGGCTCTGGTCCCCCGGTTCCTCCCCCTCTAGCACACGGCTCTGGTCCCCCTGCTCCTCCAGCACACAGCTCTGGTCCCCTGGCTCCTCCCCCACACGGCTCTGTTCCCCCGGCTCCTCCCTCACACGGCTCTGGTCCCCCGGCTCCTCCAGCACACGGCTCTGGTCCCCCGGCTCCTCCAGCACACGGCTCTGGTCCCCCGGCTCCTCCCCCAGACGGCTCTGGTCCCCCGGCTCCTCCCCCTCCACGCACGGCTCTGGTCCCCTGGCTCCTCCCCCACACGACTCTGGTCCCCCGGCCCTCCCTCCACACGGCTCTGGTCCCCCTGGCTCCTCCCCCACACGGCTCTGGTCCCCTGGCTCCTCCCCCACACGGCTCTGGTCCCCCGGCTCCTCCAGCACACAGCTCTGGTCCCCCGGCTCTGGCCCTCCGGCTCCTCCCCCTCCAGCGCACGGCTGTGGTTCCCTGGCTCCTCCCCCACACGGCTCTGGTCCCCCGGCTCTTCCCCCACACGGCTCTGGTCCTCCAGCACACGGCTCTGGTCCCCCGGCTCCTCCAGCACACGCTCTGGTCCCCGGCTCCTTCCCCACACGGCTCTGGTCCCCCGGCTCTTCCCCACACGGCTCTGGTCCTCCAGCACACGGCTCTGGTCCCCCACACGGCTCTGGTCCTCCAGCACACGGCTCTGGTCCTCCGGCTTCTCCCCCTCCAGCACACGGCTCTGGTCCTCCGGCTCCTCCAGCGCACGGCTCTGGTCTCCCAGCTCCTCCAGCACACAGCTCTGGTCCCCCGGCTACTCCAGCACACGGCTCTGGTCCTCCGGCTCCTCCAGCACATGGCTCTGGTCCTCCGGCTCCTCCCCCTCCAGCGCACGGATCTGGTCCTCCGGCTCCTCCAGCACACGGCTCTGGTCCTCCGGCTCCTCCCTCTCCAGCGCACGGCTCTGGTCCTCCGGCTCCTCCCCCTCCAGCGCACGGCTCTGGTCCCTGGCTCCTCCCCCTCCAGCGCACGGCTCTGGTCCCCCGGCTCCTCCAGCACACGGCTCTGGTCCCCCGGCTCCTCCAGCACACGGCTCTGGTCCTCCGGCTCCTCCCCACACAGCTCTGGTCCTCCGGCTCCTCCAGCGCACCGCTCTGGTCTCCCGGCTCCTTCTCCATACGGCTCTGGTCCTCCGGTTCTTCCAGCACACGGCTCTGGTCCTCCGGCTCTTCCCCCTCCAGCACACGGCTCTGGTCTCCCGGCTCTTCCTCCAGCACACGGCTCTGGCCCTCCGGCTCCTCCCCCTCCAGCGCACGGCTCTGGTCCCCTGGCTCCTCCCCCACACGACTCTGGTCCCCCCGGCTCCTCCCTCACACGGCTCTGGTCCCCCGGCTCCTCCCCCACACGGCTCTCGTGTCCCCTGGCTCCTCCCCCACACGGCTCTGGTCCCCCGGCCTCCTCCAGCACACGGCTCTGGTCCCCCGGCTCCTCCAGCACACAGCTCTGGTCCCCCGGCTCTTCCTCCAGCACACGGCTCTGGCCCTCCGGCTCCTCCCCCTCCAGCGCACGGCTGTGGTCCCCTGGCTCCTCCCCCACACGGCTCTGGTCCCCCGGCTCTTCCCTCACACGGCTCTGGTCCTCCAGCACACGGCTCTGGTCCCCCGGCTCCTCCAGCACACGGCTCTGGTCCCCCGGCTCCTTCCCACACGGCTCTGGTCCCCCGGCTCTTCCCCCACACGGCTCTGGTCCTCCAGCACACGGCTCTGGTCCCCCACACGGCTCTGGTCCTCCAGCACACGGCTCTGGTCCTCCGGCTTCTCCCCCTCCAGCACACGGCTCTGGTCCTCCGGCTCCTCCAGCGCACGGCTCTGGTCTCCCAGCTCCTCCAGCACACAGCTCTGGTCCCCCGGCTACTCCAGCACACGGCTCTGGTCCTCCGGCTCCTCCAGCACATGGCTCTGGTCCTCCGGCTCCTCCCCCTCCAGCGCACGGATCTGGTCCTCCGGCTCCTCCAGCACACGGCTCTGGTCCTCCGGCTCCTCCCTCTCCAGCGCACGGCTCTGGTCCTCCGGCTCCTCCCCCTCCAGCGCACGGCTCTGGTCCCCGGCTCCTCCCCCTCCAGCGCACGGCTCTGGTCCCCCGGCTCCTCCAGCACACGGCTCTGGTCCCCCGGCTCCTCCAGCACACGGCTCTGGTCCTCCGGCTCCTCCCCCACACAGCTCTGGTCCTCCGGCTCCTCCAGCGCACCGCTCTGGTCTCCCGGCTCCTTCCCCATACGGCTCTGGTCCTCCGGTTCTTCCAGCACACGGCTCTGGTCCTCCGGCTCTTCCCCCTCCAGCACACGGCTCTGGTCTCCCGGCTCTTCCTCCAGCACACGGCTCTGGCCCTCCGGCTCCTCCCCCTCCAGCGCACGGCTCTGGTCCTCCGGCTCCTCCCCCTCCAGCGCACGGCTCTGGTCCCCCGGCTTCTCCCCCACACGGTTCTGGTCCTCCGGCTTCAGCACACGGCTCTGGTCTCCGGCTCCTCCCCCACACGGCTCTGGTCCTCCAGCACACTACTCTGTCCTCCGGCTCCTCCCCCTCCAGCACACGGCTCTCGTCCTCCGGCTCCTTCTCCAGCGCACGGCTCTGGTCCCCCGGCTCCTCCCTGTGATGAGTGCTGTGCTGGAATTGCTGTCCTCATCTTTTTTTTTGTACTGCTGAAAGCCCACAAAGCAAAGCCCCCCTCCTTCTCTCTGCAGCTCTCATACGTCTCACCAACCCCCCCCAGCCTGCACTCAGGCAGTGTAATGTGAGCTGCCAGTGCTGGAAGTTTTCCCGCTTCACCGCAGGGGTCCCCCATTGTCAGCACATGTGCTGCTCCTACACTAGCAGCCATTTTGGAGACTGCATTCTGTTTTGGTTAATAACACGGTGGGAGCGTCCGCTAGAAACACGAAAGTACTGTTGGGAAACATGCGCCTGACAGGCAACGGTCCCGTGGTACTGGTAAACCCGTAACTCCAACAGAACCCGAGAAATGGAATTCTCGGATGCCCTATAAACTAGCCCACCCGCGTGTGGGCTCATTTGAACCGTCATTTCAAAGTAAGATCATTGATAGGTCTGCCATTCTTCTGCGAGGTTCTCAGGATGAGTTATGCTCCTGATAATCTTTCAGAACTCCAACCATACCTTTCAGCAAGAGGAGGACCCTGGTAACTCCACCCCGTTTATGAGGTCACGGCCACAGGTCTATAAGGCAGGGGCCAGGTATTCTGCCTCAGATCTGTTATGTTTCGGTAGCTGAGGAGTGCAGGTAAAAAAGGCAATACACCAGAGCAGTTGGAATCTATGAGATTGCAGTACCCTGACTAACCACCACAACTAGAGGCAGCCGTGGAGCGTTCCTACGTTGGTCCTAGACGCCTCGTCACAGCCTGAGAAACTAACTACACCTAAAGATAGAAATAGGAAAGCTATCAGCCCCGGAGCAGAACCCCAAAGATAACAGAAAGCCCCCAAACATGTAATGGCGGTTAGACAAGAGGAAATACTGACACAGAAAGAAAATTGTATGAGCAAACGCTGGGGCCCAAACTATCTAAATAGAAAAGGATAGGAAGGGTACTTACTGCAATCCCAGAAAACCCTGAAAAGCACCAACTCTACTAATTTCAAAATCACCTGAGATCACACGACCTCTACCACCTAAATTAGTTCTCTGGTGTAACAAAATCAAAACAGCAGCCACTGAAAAAACTGGAAAAAGCAAAAGAACAAAACTCAGTGGCTGAACTAAACTGAGAGGGCAGAAGCCCCCGGAGGGGACCCTGAAGGCCCCCAAAGAAGTGCAGGACAAAATGCAAAAATATAGAATAAACACAAAAGAAGCAAAAGTCTTATCTGTAAGCAGGAGATGCAGACACGACACAGCAGGCTACAAGGGAAACTGGAAAGAAGGATTCAGACCAGAACAATTGATCACCGGCAACCCTGATGGGAAAATGACTCCCCCATACAAGACCAGTCAGCAACACCTGATTCCCAGTCCCCACAATCTTCACTAGCACCGCTTGTAACCACCAGAGGGAGCCTCTGTTCAGAACTCATCTCAAACCCATTCACAACACAGATCTGCCCTGGACACCAGACTTATAGCAGCTCTGTGATGCATTGTGATGTCTCCCCTCCCCCGACCGCATGGCTTGCCTACTATGATCTAAGAACTGTAAGTTGATCTTCCTTATGTTAACCCCTTTTATTTTCTAATTGTCTTGTACATAACTATATTGCCTCAGCTTGTTACATCTTTTTATATTGTATAAGCACTGCCTGTCTTTTTAGGAATAAACCTATAAATTTATTAGTTTGTTTCTCCTGCTCTATAAACGAATTTGCACGTGCCTGAAGCACTACGCTACTGTTTTGGGGTTGCTACGGACCCTCTTGATAAATTGTTCATCAAAAGCCGTAGCTGGTGGCAGCTAAAAGGAAGGGGTGTAAAGTGTTAATCTATTGGGTGACGCTGGCAGTGACGGAGCGGGGTTTACAAGTGTATTACCCGGCTGCGGCTCGGAGTAATTATAATTCCCTCACTGCAGCGTGCCCAATAGCCAGCACACATCCCAGTGACCCGTCTGGCGACTGATTATCCTAGGTGCAGTTCCCTGACTGACCTGAGGGTAAGGGGGGCGCCAGAGAGCTGCAAGTTCCTAAGTGGAAGTGGGATAATTATAAATCCCTGCAGTTTACCGGGTCGGACGGCAGCAGCCGTCGTGTGTGTGCACCGTTTCATCACATATTGGTGGCAGCGGTGGGATTATAGAGCATTAGTGATCTGGTTTGAGCAATCATTCCATTCACTAAAAAACTTGCACGGTTCTTCAGCGACCCTGCAACTAAAGTTTTGGAGAACAGACTCAGTGTTTATTAGTCCTGAGACAATTGTGTGTACTTGCGGTTACCCCTCCCTTCTCTTTGTTTTTCTATCCTATCTTTTATTTGGCAACCATGGCTACGAGGGGATTCGACTGGTATAATCGGAGTAGCAGGGAAACTCTTCTAGCCATATGCGAGTGGAGGCAGATTGTCCCCATGGACCAAACCAAGGCCGCAGTGATCCAGGCCCTGATGGCACGGGACCACGCTCAGAGCGAGGAGGGCGCAGGAGCCGGCCCAAGCCAAGGTGGTGCCGCAGGAGCAGAGGCCCAACCCCTGACTGCTTACACCCAGGGCGGGATGGACCCTTACCTGCAGGCGGCCCTGGAGGGACTCTCCACTGACGACCATGAAGAACGCCTGAAGCTGATCCAGAAAGCTCAAGAGAGAGCCGACCAGCGAGAGGCCAACCAGCGAGAGGCCGAGAGAGCCCAGCGAGGGGCCGAGCGGGAGGCCGAGAGGGCCGAGCGGGAGGCTGAGAGAGCCGAGCGGGAGGCTGAGAGAGCCGAGCTGGAATCTCAGAGAGCCCATGAACTGGAGCTGCTCAGACAAGGGGCAATGCCCTCCACAGCCCAGAGCAGTGTGCCCAGCAGCGCTCAGAGTTCCAAGCCCCGGCCGGAGCACTTTCCCGTGATGGAAAAGGACGGAGACTTGGACACTTTTCTGCGGGCCTTTGAGAAAGTCTGCAGACAGTACCGGCTGCCTGACAACCAATGGGCCAGGTACTTGACTCCCGGGCTAAAGGGCAAAGCTCTGGAGGCGTTTGCTTCACTCACGCCGGATCAAGATGACAACTATCAGGCCATCAAGCAGGCCCTGATCGCCAAGTACCAGCTAACCCCTGAGGTATACCGAAAGAAGTTCCGGAACCTCCAACGTGGCCCACACGACAGTTATAGCGATGTGGTGCAAGGACTCAGGAACCACTTTGACCAGTGGATCCAGGGACTGTCAGTTGACACCTTTGAGAACCTGAGGGACCTGATGATCAAAGACCAGTTCCTGCATCTGTGCCCAGCTGAGGTCCGACAGTTCATCCTGGACCGAGAACCGGAGGACGCGGTCAGAACAGCACGGATCGCCGACAGCTATGAGGCCAACCGGAAAACCGAGGTGCGGAAGCCCGTCACCACCCGCTGGGGAGGGGTAAAGCCTGCAACCAACCCCAGTGCCCCTGCCAGCCGTCCCTCTGGAGGCACTATCCCCTTTGCCAGCGCCAGGCCTACATCAGACCCCCGCCAGTGTTTCTCCTGTAAAATGACTGGACACATCAGCGCCACCTGTCCGGAGAGGCAGAAGAACCCCCCAGCCAAGGCCTCCGGGCCCAACGCCTCTGTTCTTTTGGTGGGTGGTGTGGTGGGGAGGGTTGATGACAACGTGCAGCCCGTCCGCGTGGGGGCCCGTCTTGCTACCGGCCTCAAGGACACCGGGGCTGAACGAACCCTCATCCGACCCGAACTGGCGGCCCCTGAAGAGTTGATTCCGGGGAAAACCTTAACTGTCACAGGGATTGGGGGCGTCCACTACCCCTTGCCGATAGCCCGAGTTTTCATTGACTGGGGTGCCGGGAGCGGGGTGAAGGAAGTGGGGGTGTCCGAAAACCTGCCCATTGATGTTTTATTGGGGACTGATCTGGGGAGGATGGTGGCGTACTATGTCCCTGACACCCCTTCCCAATCTGATGATAAGGTTAACGTTAACCATGATGTTGATGTTGATGATGATGGGAAACTGATTGTGTTACCTGCTAATGCTTTGCGAAGTGATGATGCAACTGATAACCTTTCTTTCCCTAGGACTGATGTTGATAGTGATGTATCTGTGTCATCTGAATCTGTTAACCCTTTCTCTGAAGTGGTAGATGTGTCCACAGGTACAGGAGCGTTCAGTCCCGTCGCTCTGCGGAGTGAGACGGCTGAGGAACCCCTAGCAGGAGCAAGCGACAGTGCTCAAGGAAATGGGGAGGTGCATGGGAACCGGGAGGAAGGTGACGCCATGACACTGACCAGTGCCACCGAGGAAGGTAACTGGCCCATAAGTAGCACTGCTCCTGAAGTGTTGGGGGTGGATGGGGAGGTAGAGCCCATAGCAGCGCAGGCTGATGGGTCTATAGAAATCCCCGGGGAGACTGCATATGTAGCTGCTGTCACCCGCAGTCAGAGTGCCCGGATCGCAGGTAGCGCCCTGCCATCTGGACCCTCCTCCGCTACAGGAGAGACTGAACCAGAGGTGGACCCAGAGCCGGTCCCAGAGGGTCCCAGTGAGGAAGGAACCCTGACGTCACTTCTGGCTGCCTCCAGCCAGGAGTTCCAGGCCGCTCTGCACTCAGATGCGAGCCTGGAGAACTTGAGGCACCTCGCCGAGACGCCCACCTCCGTGACTGATAAGGAGAGGGTGTTCTGGGAACGAGGAAGGTTGTACCGGGAGACAGTACCCGGAGATTCCCAAAAGGAGTGGTTGAGGGAAAAACAGCTGGTCGTCCCGCACCAGTTCCGAGGTGAGTTGTTGAGGATTGCCCATGAGATTCCACTCGCTGGACACTTGGGGATCAGCAAAACTAAGGCACGGCTGTCTCAACACTTCTATTGGCCCAAGATGGGGACAGATGTGACTAACTACTGCCGCTCCTGTATCACCTGTCAAAGAGTGGGGAAGGCGGGGCCTGCTCTTAAGGCTCCCCTGATCCCATTGCCAGTGATAGAGGAGCCTTTCCAGAGGATCGCGGTGGACATTGTGGGCCCGCTGGCCGTCCCCAGCAGCTCTGGAAAGCAATACATCCTTACTGTGGTAGACTACGCTACCCGGTACCCGGAGGCAGTAGCTCTGTCCTCAACTAGGGCAGATAAGGTGGCGGATGCACTGGTGACCATCTTTTCACGGGTAGGATTTCCCAGGGAGATGCTTATCGATCAAGGGACCCAATTTATGTCTCGCCTAATGAAGGCTCTCTGCAGCAAAATGCAGGTGACGCGTATGGTATCGAGTGCGTATCACCCACAGACCAATGGTTTGTGTGAGCGCTTTAACGGTACCCTCAAACAGATGCTCCGCATGCTGGTTGAGACCCAGGGACGCGATTGGGAGCGGTACCTCCCACACCTGCTATTTGCCTACAGAGAAGTCCCGCAGGCCTCGACGGGGTTCTCCCCCTTCGAGCTCCTGTATGGTAGGCGAGTCCGGGGACCCCTTGGGTTGATAAGAGAATCCTGGGAAGATGAGCCAAACCCCACGGAAGTGTCCATCGTGGATTATGTCATGCGCTTCCGCGACAAGATGCAGACCTTGACGCAGTTGGTGCATGACAACATGACGCAGGCTCAGGCTGACCAGAAGCACTGGTACGACCAGAACGCCCGGGAGCGGACCTACCAGGTGGGTCAAAAGGTGTGGGTGCTGGTCCACGTACCAAAGGATAAGCTTCAGGCAGCCTGGGAAGGCCCGTACGTCGTGCACCAACAGCTCAACCCAGCCACCTACGTGGTCACGCTTGACCACACTCAGGGTAGGCGCAAGGCCTTTCACGTCAACATGATGAAGGCCCATCACGAACGTGAAGCCTGCGTCCTACCGGTCTGCAATCTGCCCGAGGACGGGGAAGAGGATCCCCTCCTAGACATGCTGGCCCAAGCTAATGCCAATGGGCCTATTGAGGACATGGAGGTAAATGCCTCGCTAACCGCCTCCCAGCGGTTGCAGTTGCTGACCACTCTGGAACCCTTCCGGGCCGAGTTCACGAACCGACCCGGAAGGACCGAGTTGGCAGTCCACGAGGTGGACACCGGGAATCACGCCCCGTTACGGCGGACACCTTATCGGATCTCTGAGGAAGTGCAGCAGATTATGCGCCAGGAGATCCATGAGATGTTGCAGCTGGGGGTGATCCGGCAGTCCAAAAGCGCGTGGGCCTCACCTGTAGTTCTCGTGCCAAAAAAGGATCGGACCACCCGGTTCTGCGTGGACTACAGGGGGCTCAACGCCATCACTACCTCTGATGCGCACCCAATGCCACGCATCGAGGATCTGCTGGAGCGGTTGGCGAATGCCAAGTACATATCCATCATGGATTTAAGCCGGGGATACTGGCAGATTCCCCTGAGCCCTAAGGCGCAGGAGAAATCCGCCTTTATCACCCCTTTTGGACTGTACGAGTCCACGGTCATGCCTTTCGGCATGAAGAATGCCCCTGCCACTTTCCAGCGGATGGTCAACCACCTGCTTCAGGGACTGGAGGAGTACGCTGTGGCGTACCTGGACGACATTGCCGTCTTCAGTTCCACCTGGGAGGAACACCTTCAGCATCTCCAGGAGGTGCTCAAGCGTATTCACCAGGCAGGTCTGACCATCAAGCCGGGAAAATGCCAGATGGGCATGAGGGAGGTCCACTACCTGGGGCACCGGGTAGGCGGGGGTTCCATGAGTCCAGAGCCCGAGAAAGTGGACGCGATCGTGTCCTGGCCCACCCCCAGGACCAAAAAGCAGGTGAAGTCCTTCCTGGGCACTGCAGGGTACTATAGGCGTTTCGTACCGAACTATAGCGCCATTGCAAAACCCTTGATGTACCTCACCAAGGGCGGTCTACCCCAAACAGTCAGCTGGACAGATGGCTGTGAGGCGGCATTCCGAGCTTTGAAAACAGCCCTGTGCAGCTCTCCAGTGTTGAGAGCCGTCGACAGCAGTCGGCCTTCCTGGTACAGACTGACGCCAGCGAATTTGGCCTCGGTGCTGTACTCAGCCAGGTTGATTCGGGGAACCAGGAGCACCCCGTGTTGTACCTGAGCCGGAAACTTCTGCCAAGGGAAGTGGCATACTCCACCATCGAGAAGGAGTGCCTGGCCATGGTCTGGGCACTGCAACGTTTGCAGCCCTACCTGTACGGGCGCACCTTCAAGGTGGTCACCGACCACAACCCTCTGAGCTGGCTGCACACAGTGTCCGGAACCAATGGTAGGTTGCTACGTGGGAGCCTTGCCCTGCAGCAGTATGATTTTGACGTACAACACAAGAAAGGCAGCGATCATGGGAATGCTGATGGGTTATCACGTGGCGAACCCGCTGAGGTGCGCATGTCGGATTACCGACAGGTCATGCCTCCGTAGCGCCCTCTAAGGGGGGGAGGTGTGATGAGTGTTGTGCTGGAATTGCTGTCCTCATCTTTTTTTTGTACTGCTGAAAGCCCACAAAGCAAAGCCCCCCTCCTTCTCTCTGCAGCTCTCATACGTCTCACCAACCCCCCCAGCCTGCACTCAGGCAGTGTAATGTGAGCTGCCAGTGCTGGAAGTTTTCCCGCTTCACCGCAGGGGTCCCCCATTGTCAGCACATGTGCTGCTCCTACACTAGCAGCCATTTTGGAGACTGCATTCTGTTTTGGTTAATAACACGGTGGGAGCGTCCGCTAGAAACACGAAAGTACTGTTGGGAAACATGCGCCTGACAGGCAACGGTCCCGTGGTACTGGTAAACCCGTAACTCCAACAGAACCCGAGAAATGGAATTCTCGGATGCCCTATAAACTAGCCCACCCGCGTGTGGGCTCATTTGAACCGTCATTTCAAAGTAAGATCATTGATAGGTCTGCCATTTTTCTGCGAGGTTCTCAGGATGAGTTATACTCCTGATAATCTTTCAGAACTCCAACCATACCTTTCAGCAAGAGGAGGACCCTGGTAACTCTACACCCGTTTATGAGGTCACGGCCACAGGTCTATAAGGCAGGGGCCAGGTATTCTGCCTCAGATCTGCCCTGGACACCAGACTTATAGCAGCTCTGTGATGCATTGTGATGTCTCCCCTCCCCCGACCGCATGGCTTGCCTACTATGATCTAAGAACTGTAAGTTGATCTTCCTTATGTTAACCCCTTTTATTTTCTAATTGTCTTGTACATAACTATATTGCCTCAGCTTGTTACATCTTTTTATATTGTATAAGCACTGCCTGTCTTTTTAGGAATAAACCTATAAATTTATTAGTTTGTTTCTCCTGCTCTATAAACGAATTTGCACGTGCCTGAAGCACTACGCTACTGTTTTGGGGTTGCTACGGACCCTCTTGATAAATTGTTCATCAAAAGCCGTAGCTGGTGGCAGCTAAAAGGAAGGGGTGTAAAGTGTTAATCTATTGGGTGACGCTGGCAGTGACGGAGCGGGGTTTACAAGTGTATTACCCGGCTGCTGGCTCGGAGTAATTATAATTCCCTCACTGCAGCGTGCCCAATAGCCAGCACACATCCAAGTGACCCGTCTGGCAACTGATTATCCTAGGTGCAGTTCCCTGACTGACCTGAGGGTAAGGGGGGCGCCAGAGAGCTGCAAGTTCCTAAGTGGAAGTGGGATAATTATAAATCCCTGCAGTTTACCGGGTCGGACGGCAGCAGCCGTCGTGTGTGTGCACCGTTTCATCACACTCCCCCACACGGCTCTGGTCCCCCGGCTCCTCCCCCACACGGCTCTGGTCCCCCGGCTCCTCCAGCACACGGCTCTGGTCCCCGGCTCCTTCCCCACACGGCTCTGGTCCTCCGGTTCTTCCAGCACACGGCTCTGTCCCCGGCTCCTCCCCCACACGGCTCTGGTCCCCCGGCTCCAACCCCCCCACACGGCTCTGGTCCCCTGGCTCCTCCCCCACACGGCTCTGGTCCCCCGGCTCCTCCAGCACACGGCTCTGGTCCCCTGGCTCCTTCCCCACACGGCTCTGGTCCTCCGGTTCTTCCAGCACACGGCTCTGGTCCCCGGCTCCTCCCAGCACACAACTCTGGTCCCCCGGCTCCTCCAGCACACGGCTCTGGTCCCCCGGCTCCTCCAGCACACGGCTCTGGTCCCCCGGCTCCTCCAGCACACGGCTCTGGTCCCCCGGCTCCTTCCCCACACGGCTCTGGTCCTCCGATTCTTCCAGCACACGGCTCTGGTCCCGGCTCCTCCCCACACGGCTGGTCCTCCGCTTCCCACACGGCTCTGGTCCCCCGGCTCCTCCCCCACACGGCTCTGGTCCCCCGGCTCCTCCAGCACGCGGCTCTGGTCCTCGGCTCCTCCAGCCACTGGCTCTGGTCCCCGGCTCCTCCCCCTCAGCCACGGCTCTGGTCCCCGGCTCCTCCCCACACGGCTCTGGTCCCCGGCTCCTCCCACACGCTCTGTCCCCCGGTCCTCCCACACGCTCTGGTCCCCCTCCCTCCAGCCACGGCTCTGGTCCCCGGCTCCTCCCCTCCACCACGGCTCTGGTCCCCGGCTTCCTCCGCCACAGCTCTGGTCCCCGGCTTCCTCCACACACGGCTCTGGTCCCCGGCTCCTCCCACACTGGCTCTGGTCCGCCTCCCCCCCACACGGCTCTGGTCCCGCTCCTCCAGCCACGGCTCTGGTCCCCGCTCCAGCACCTCTGTCCCGCTCCTCCCCACACGGCTCTGGTCCCGGCTCCTCCCACACACGGCTCTGGTCCCCGCTCCCCCTCCCCACGGCTCTGGTCCCCGGCTCTCCCCACGGCTCTGGTCCCCGGCCTCCTCCAGCACACGGCTCTGTCCCCGGCTCCTCCCCCACGCTCTGGTCCCGCTCCTCACCACGCTGCCCGGCTCCCCGCGCCTGGTCCGCTCTCCAGCACACGGCTCTGGTCCCCGGCTCCTCCAGCACACGGCTCTGGTCCTCCGGCTCCTCCCCCTCCAGCGCCACGGCTCTGGTCCCCGGCTCCTCCCCCTCCAGCACGGCTCTGGTCCCCGGCTCCTCCCACACGGCTCTGGTCCCCGCTCTCCCGCACACGGCTCTGGTCCTCCGGCCCTCCAGCCACACGGCTCTGGTCCCCCGGCTCCTCCCCCTCAGCGCAGGCTCTGGCTCCTCCCCGGTCGGCTCCTCCCACACGGCTCTGGTCCCCGGCTCCTCCCACACAGCTCTGGTCCTCTCCGGTTCCTCCTCCCCAGGGACACGCCGTCCCCCTCTGGTCCTCCGGCTCCTCCCCTCCAGCACGGCTCTGGTCCCCGGCTCCCTCCAGCACACGGCTCTGGTCCCCGCTTCCTCCAGCACACGGCTCTGGTCCCCGGCTCCTCCCCCAGCACACGCTCTGGTCCCCGGCCTCCTCCAGCCACGGCTCTGGTTCCCCGGCTCCTCCCACACGGCTCTGGTCCCCCGGTCTCCCCCCAGCGCACGGCTCTGGTCCCCGGCTCCTCCCCACACGGCTCTGGCTCGTCCTCCGCACACGGCTCTGGTCCCCCGGCTCCTCCCCACACGGCTCTGTCCTCGGCTCCTCCCCCCAGCACGGCTCTGGTCCCTCCTCCTCCAGCACGGCTCTGGTCCCCGTCCCACCGCTCTGGTCCCCGGCTCTCCCGCCTGCCGGTCCTCCAGCACACGGTCTGGTCCCCGGCTCCTCCCCACACACGGCTCTGGTCCTCCGGCTCCTCCCTCCAGCCACGGCTCTGGTCCCCCGGCTCCTCCCCACACGGCTCTGGTCCTCCGGCTCCTCCAGCACACGGCTCTGGTCCCCGGCTCCTCCCCACCACGGCTCTGGTCCCGGTCTCCCAGGCCCCTCTGGTCCCCGGTCCTCCAGCACACGGCTCTGGTCCCGGCCCTCCCCACCACGGCTCTGGTCCCCGGCTCCTCCCACCGCAGTTCAGGCACTGGTCCCCGGCTCCTCCCACAGGCTCTGGTCCCCCGGCCTCCCCCGCTCACACCGGCTTGGTCCCCGGCTCCTCCCCCAACGCTCTGGTCCCCGGCTCCTCCAGCACACGCTTCGGTCCTCCCCGCTCCTCCCCACACGGCTCTGGTCCCCGGCTCCTCCCCCCTCCACACACGGCTCTGGTCCCCGGCTCCTCCAGCACACGGCTCTGGTCCCCCCGGCTCCTCCAGCACACGGCTCTGGTCACCCGGCTCCTTCCCCACACGGCTCTGGTCCCCCGGCTCTTCCTCCAGCGCACGGCTCTAGTCCCCCGGCTCTTCCTCCAGCGCACGGCTCTGGTCCCCCGGCTCCTTCCCCACACGGCTCTGGTCCCCCGGCTCTTCCTCCAGCGCACGGCTCTGGTCCCCCGGCTCTTCCTCCAGCGCACGGCTCTGGTCCCCCGGCTCCTTCCCCACACGGCTCTGGTCCTCCGGTTCTTCCAGCACACGGCTCTGGTCCCCCGGCTCCTCCCCCTCCAGCGCACGGCTCTGGTCCCCCGGCTCTTCCTCCAGCGCACGGCTCTGGTCCCCCGGCTCCTCCCTCTCCCCACACGGCTCTGGTCCTCCGGCTCCTCCCCCACACGGCTCTGGTCCCCCGGCTCCTCCCCCACACGGCTCTGGTCCCCCGGCTCCTCCCCCACACGGCTCTGGTCCCCGGCTCCTCCCCCACACACCGCTCTGGTCCCCCGGCTCCTCCCCCACACGGCTCTGGTCCCCCGGCTCCTCCCCCACACACGGCTACCACCCCCGGGTTAGCCCCCCCTTAGTGAGAATTTGGGTAAAAAATGATTACATTCGTTAGATCTTTGTTAGATCCGGTTTGATCAACCAAAACTAACGTTAGATCACCCCTACAAAATGAGATATTTACGATCTTTTCCAGGGGGGCTAACCCGTAGCTAGCCCCCCAACTTTGAAATTTGCCGTTTTTTGGATGGATTCTGATAGATATTGTTAGATCCGGTTTGATCAGCAAAAATTAACGTTAGATCTCCTTTCGTTCCCGAGATATTGGGGGTGTCAGGTGGGGGGTTAGGTACAGGTTAGCCCCCCCAACTTTGAAATTTGCCGTTTTTTGGATGGATTCTGATAGATATTCGTTAGATCTGGTTTGATCAGCAAAAATTAACGTTAGATCTCCTTTCGTTCCCGAGATATTGGGGGTGTCAGGTGGGGGGTTAGGTACAGGTTAGCCCCCCTAATTTTAAATTTGCCGTTTTTTGGATGGATTCTGATAGATATTCGTTAGATCCGGTTTGATCAGCAAAAATTAACGTTAGATCTCCTTTCGTTCCCGAGATATTGGGGGTGTCAGGTGGGGAGTTAGGTACAGGTTAGCCCCCCCTAATTTGAAATTTGCCGTTTTTTGGATGGATTCTGATAGATATTCGTTAGATCCGGTTTGATCAGCAAAAATTAACGCTAGATCTCCTTTTGCTCCCGAGATATTGGGGGTGTCAGGTGGGGGGTTAGGTACAGGTTAGCCCCCCCTAATTTGAAATTTGCCGTTTTTTGGATGGATTCTGATATTCGTTAGATCCGGCTTGATCAGCAAAAATTAACGTTAGATCTCCTTTCGTTCCCGAGATATTGGGGGTGTCAGGTGGGGGTTAGGTACAGGTTAGCCCCCCCTAATTTTAAATTTGCCGTTTTTTGGATGGATTCTGATAGATATTCGTTAGATCCGGTTTGATCAGCAAAAATTAACGTTAGATCTCCTTTCGTTCCCGAGATATTGGGGGTGTCAGGTGGGGGGTTAGGTACAGGTTAGCCCCCCCTAATTTGAAATTTGCCGTTTTTTGGATGGATTCTGATAGATATTCGTTAGATCCGGTTTGATCAGCAAAAATTAACGTTAGATCTCCTTTCGTTCCCGAGATATTGGGGGTGTCAGGTGGGGGGTTAGGTACAGATTAGCCCCCCCTAATTTGAAATTTGCCGTTTTTTGGATGGATTCTGATAAGTTATTCGTTAGATCCGTTTCAGCATCGGTCCTGAGGTGTAGATAGAGAAGAGGAGGGTCCATTTGGGGGAGACCAACAGAGAGAGAGTGAAGTGAGGAGGTGGTGAGTGAGCGGGACAATCTGAAAGTTCGGTCAGTGAGTCATTCTCGTCCCCCATGATGCCTACAGGCCGCCTCTTCGCAATCATCGCAGCACACTGCCCCCCTTCCTCGCCGCGACACTTCGCCAATGAAGTCCGGATGTTGTCCACAACTGGCCCCCGCCGAAGTCACCGCTGCTGAAACGGATCTAACGAATATCTACCAGAATCCATATAAAAACCGACACATTTCACAGGACAGGGGGCTTGTTTTTTGCGTAGCAAGTTGTATTTTTCCTTGGCACCACTTTGGAGTGCATGTAATGTTTTGTAGAAAAATATTTAGACTTGAGAGTCCTCAGTGGTTGATGCCTTTTAATGGTAACTGAAAAGATGGTAACAAATTGCAGCTTTCCAGACTACTCAGGTCTCTTCATCAGGCAAAGACTAAAACAAAATCTGAAGAATCACATATTTATACACAACAGGACACAGGAATAATGCAATAGATGAGACAAGTGACGTGAAGCAGAACTGTCATTATGGGAGAGGGATGAACAGTTGTGGCAATAAATATTGGACTAGTTCATAGATAAGGAGTGTGAAAGTTTTATTGCCCTCTGATTGGGGTCTGGTAATGTTTTGTGATGTTATCACAGGGTCTTTGAAGCAAATTCCTTAATTGATGTAATAGGCCATAAAACCATGTGACAGGTTCATTCCAGCATTGAGAGTGTCAAAGGTCACCATCAATTTGTATTCACAAACTCTCCTCTGTCTCTGAGATGTGAAGTCACCTTTCAGTACAAGTAATTGTGAAACTCACAAAATTTATCCTCACCCACAATTACTTTGAATTTGACAACAAGATCTATCTTCAGGAGACTGGCACAGCGATGGGAAGTAAAATGGCTCCACAGTATGCAAATCTTTTCATGGCCAAGCTTGAAAGCGACTTTTTGTCCTCATGTCCCATCAGGCTTCGGGCCTACTACCGCTACATTGATGACATTTTAATCATCTGGACGGAGTCTGAACAACAGCTAAAGACGTTCCATGAACAGTTCAACCAATTTCATCCCACCATCAACTTAACACTCAACTACTCCAGCACTGAAATTAACTTTTTGGACACAACCATTAAGCTAAAGAACAATGAAATAGAGACATCCCTGTATCAGAAGCCAATCGACCGTCCAACATACCTTAAATGGGACAGTTTCCATCCAAAACACATAAAAAACTCTATAGTCTACAGCCAAGCCATCAGATACAACCGTATATGTTCCAACCCCATGGATAGAGATGAACACCTTGGTCGCCTCAGAAAGACCTTTTTAAATCAGGGCTACCATCCAAGAACAATTGAAAACCAAATTACAAGAGCCACCAGAATATCAAGGAATCACCTGCTACATTACAAAGCTAAAGAAGAAAATAACCGGGTGCCTCTAGTGGTCACCTACAATCCAAATCTGGAGATGCTAAGGGGAGCTGCACGGAAACAACCTTTACTACAAAAAGATGCCCGATTACAATCCATATTTCCAGACCCCCCCACTACTATGTTTTAGGCAGCCCCCAAATCTAAGAAGCATCATTGTCAGAAGCTCCCTGTCCTCCCCAACAGCTGCAGGTACCTTTCCTTGCAACAAGAAGAAATGTAAAACTTGTCCATTTATAATGACCACGGACAAGATAAAGATCCCCAACTCCCATCAGGACTACAAGATCCCAGGTACTTTCAGCTGCATCACATCTAATGTGGTGTACCTAATTATATGTACTAAATGTCCAACTGGGGGTCTGTATGTGGGGGAGACCGGGCAAACACTGAGAACAAGGATGAATTCTCATCACCACACAATAAGAGAAAAAAGAATGGATCTACCTGTGGCAAAACATTTTGGCATCCCTGGTCATAGCATGATGGACATGAAATTACTTGTACTGAAAGGTGACTTCACATCTCAGAGACAGAGGAGAGTTTGTGAATACAAATTGATGGTGACCTTTGACACTCTCAATGCTGGAATGAACCTGTCACATGGTTTTATGGCCTATTACATTAAGGAATTTGCTTCAAAGACCCTGTGATAACATCACAAAACATTACCAGACCCCAATCAGAGGGCAATAAAACTTTCACACTCCTTATCTATGAACTAGTCCAATATTTATTGCCACAACTGTTCATCCCTCTC
Organism: Oophaga sylvatica; assembly: GCA_033576555.1. Taxonomy (NCBI): domain Eukaryota; kingdom Metazoa; phylum Chordata; class Amphibia; order Anura; family Dendrobatidae; genus Oophaga; species Oophaga sylvatica. The sequence goes on from JARQOD010008081.1 coordinate 33,470, forward strand.
CCATAATGACAGTTCTGCTTATGTCACTTGTCTTATCTATTGCCTTTTTTTTCTGTGCTGTTGTGTATAAATACAGTTAGGTCCATAAATATTTGGACAGAGACAACATTTATCTAATTTTGGTTCTAGACATTACCACAATGAATTTGAAACAAAACAATTCAGATGCAGTTGAAGTTCAGACTTTCCGCTTTCATTTGAGGGTCTCCACATTAACATTGGATGAAGGGTTTAGGAGTTTCAGCTCCTTAACATGTGCCACCCTGTTTTTAAAGGGACCAAAAGTAATTGGACAAATGACTCCAAGGCTATTTCATGGACAGGTGTGGGCAATCCCTTCATTATATCATTCTCAATTAAGCAGATAAAAGGGCTGGTGTTGATTTGAGGTGTGGTGTTTGCATTTGGAAGGTTTTGCTGTGAAGGAAACATGCGGTCACAGGAGCTCTCCATGCAGGTGAAACAAGCCATCTTAAGCTGCAAGAACAGAAAAAAAACCCATCCAAGAAATTGCTACAACATTAGAAGTGGCAAAATCTACAATTTGGTACATCCTGAGAAAGAAAGAAAGCACTGGTGAACTCATCAATCCAAAAAGACCTGGGAGCCCACGGAAGACAACAGTGGTGGATGATCGCCGCATACTTTCTTTGGTGAAGAAGAACCCGTTCACAACATCAACTGAAGTCCAGAACACTCTCAGTGAAGTAGGTGTATCTGTCTCTAAGTCAACAGTAAAGAGAAGGCTCCATGAAAGTAAATACAAAGGGTTCACATCTAGATGCAAACCATTCATCAATTCCAAAAATAGACAGGCAAGAGTTAAATTTGCTGAAAAACACCTCCAGAAGCCAGCTCAGTTCTGGAAAAGTATTCTATGGACAGATGAGACAAAGATCAACCTGTACCAGAATGATGGGAAGCCAAAAGTTTGGAGAAGAAAGGGAACGGCACATGATCCAAGGCACACCACATCCTCTGTAAAACATGGTGGAGGCAACGTGATGGCATGGGCATGCATGGCTTTCAATGGCACTGGGTCACTTGTGTTTATTGATGACATAACAGCAGACAAGAGTAGCCGGATGAATTCTGAAGTGTACCGGGATATACTTTCAGCCCAGATTCAGCCAAATGCTGCAAACTTGATTGGACGGCGCTTCATAGTACAGATGGATAATGACCCCAAGCATACAGCCAAAGCTACACAGGAGTTCATGAGTGCAAAAAAGTGGAACATTCTTCAATGGCCAAGTCAATCACCAGATCTTAACCCAATTGAGCATGCATTTCACTTACTGAAATCCAGACTTAAGAGGGAAAGACCACAAACAAGCAAGACCTGAAGGCTGCGGCTGTAAAGGCCTGGCAAAGCATTAAGAAGGAGGAAACCCAGCGTTTGGTGATGTCCATGGGTTCCAGACTTAAGGCAGTGATTGCCTCCAAAGGATTCGCCACAAAATATTGAAAATAAAAATATTTTGTTTGGGTTATGTTTATTTGTCCAATTACTTTTGACCTCCTAAAATGTGGAGTGTTTGTAAAGAAATGTGTACAATTCCTACATTTTCTAACACATATTTTTGTTCAACCCTTCAAATTAAACGTTACAATCTGCACTTGAATTCTGTTGTAGAGGTTTCATTTCAAATCCAATGTGGTGGCATGCAGAGCCCAACTCGCGAAAATTGTGTCACTGTCCAAATATTTCTGGCCCTGACTGTATGTGATTCTTCAGATTTTGTATTAGTCTTTGCCTGATGAAGAGACCTGAGTAGTCTCGAAAGCTTGTAATTTGTTACCATCTTTTCAGTTAGCCATTAAAAGGTATCAACCACTGAGGACTCTCAAGTCTAAATATTTTTCTATCTACTGGCTAACACGGTACAAAGATATACATCTTTACTGTATTATAATGTTTTGTATAATTTTTATTGTTTAGGAGAGGGAAAAAAAAAAAATAATAATTACGCTAATGTTTTTTGAGTTTTATTTTAGTTAATTTCCCGTACGGTAAAAATAATAGAATAACTTTATTCTCCGTGTCAGGTCGGACACACCGATACCAAATTTATGTCATTTTTTTTTTTTACTACTTTTAAAAAGTAAAACTTTTTTTTTTAAATAATGAGACAGGATTTGGTCTCGCCGCATGCGCAGCCCCGCAGAGCTGTTATTTGTCTGACTACGGAGCTGTGGGATGCCTCCTTTTTTGCGGGAAGAGTTGTAGTTTTTATTCGGACCATTTTGGGGTATATCCGATTTTTTGATCGCGTTTTATGCCTTTTTTTGTGACTCAAACAGTGAAAAAAATAGAAATTATGGCTTTTTTATGGCGTTTACAGTGTGGAATAAATATTAAAATATTTAATTTTTGGGGGTTGGGATCCCAGCTGACGGTAGGACAGCTGTGATCCCGCGATTGCCGACGGGGCTAGCTGGAGCTGCCATTCCCTGCCCGACGTGAAAACTCTATGGCGGAGGAATAAGGCCCGGCTAGCCCGTCGGCAAAAGTCAATGGACAGTCTTCAAGAGGTTAAAAAAGTCTGTACATAGACTAAACAAAAACTCCTCATGTGGTCTCATTTTTAATCAATTTAATTATCAAAAAAAAATCTTACTTATTAGTACAGTGAAAAACAGGTAAAAGTAATACCTTACAGAAATAGATATTTACCAGTGAAAACCTGAAAGTTTAGGACTGGAAATCCCTGTAATATCAATAGAACATGTACATTTACATCTAGACGGAGCTCCTGAGTTATCGGTGATTGACTTATAAAAAAACACAGAAAATTACTAATGTGACCAGATATAAATGTATTCAGATGTTTAATCTCATAGAATACCAATAATAATTAACAATAAATGTTCAGGAAAGATGTGGCTGTATCTAAAGGATAGAAGGACTGAAAACTCCTATGAGTGCAAAGTAACTGAAACAAAAGAAAGAAGAAGAACAGTGACAGTGACCTCGGAGTTGGGGTAACGTTAGTGTTCTTCTTTCTTTTGTTTCAGTTACTTTGCACTCATGGGAATTTTCAGTCTTCCCGCAAAAAAGGAGGCATCCCACAGCTCCGTAGTCAGACAAATAACAGCTCTGCGGGGCTGCGCATGCGGCGAGACCAAATCCTCTCTCATTATTTAAAAAAAAACATTTTACTTTTTAGAAATAGTAAAAAAAAAAATAATGACATAAATTTGGTATCAGTGTCCAACCTGACACGGAGAATAAAGTTATTGTATTATTTTTACCACACGGGAAATTAACTAAAAATAAAACTCAAAAAACATTAGCGGAATTAATTTTTTTTTAAATTTTCCCTCTCCTAAACAATAAAAATTATACAAAACATTACATGCACTCCAAAGTGGTGCCAAGGAAAAATACAACTTGCTACGCAAAAAACAAGCCCCTGTCCTGTGAAATGTGCCGGTTTTTATATGGATTCTGGTAGAT